>JAODUP010000324.1:250000-460911 GCA_025642065.1 Paralvinella palmiformis
AATACTTTAAACTGTTTCAAATTAGTTCATAGGAGCCCCATTAAATCTGAAAATATACAATCTCCTCTGTACTTATACCTATCTTTATTTAGTTTTTAGTTTTATCAAGGGCCCTGGGCAGCAGCCATACTAGCTCATATGTAAATCCTGCGCTGCACTCGCCTCGTATAAATCTTCTTATCAACGCCTTCGCTAAATTAAATCCATTTCCAGACCATTGACTGTGAGCCCATGCGACCATATGACGTCACGCGACGTATGACACGACAGTTTACACTTCACGTGACCCGCTGCTATATTGTAAACATGTATATACTGGTATAGGTTACCTTCAGCATGGCCGCTTTATTTGCTCTCAAATGAGTCAGCTCTCTCGACACCAAACAACACCAATGTGACGTCCAATGGCGTGAAGTCTCCTGCAAAAATACGATCTTCCCATAAATTTAACATGTTCGGGTAGTGAACTAAATATAGGTACATTCTCGGAAAAGGATCTTGTCAAAAAGTTTGAAGTGAGGTTTTACCCGACTTTTTAACGAGAATACGCGCGTCGTCTCGTCAAAACCTCGTCAATTGGCTCGTTTTTATTATTCGGTGTCGTTTTCAAACCTACATATTTACTTTATGGCTTTATACGCTTTTACGACCACAATTCTCCGAAGGTGACTGAGGTAAACGGACTCAGCACGTAGGCACTCATAGTTTCCGTCGGCAGTAAACGAGGGCCCGGTTAACGTTGTCATGGCAACGTTTGGCCTGTCAGAAAAAAAGCTATCTGTCGCGCATTCGCCTTACAACAACAAGAACAACAACAACAACACGGCACCATCCGTGTATTAAACGGCCGTATTAAGTAAATATACCGTCACGGTTGTTGTTTTTACGCTGACGATAATAGAAACTAGACGTCCCGATCACACTGACCTGTTCTTTTTGTTGAGCAAATAATTAAACCAGCGCGTGCGAAGTAGATCAAAATTGTGACGTCACCCAATCCGTCATATCGATTTCGCTAAATGGCGTCAACCGCCGAGCTTCCGAACAAGAAATAGCTCTACAAACAGAAGGTCGGTTATTGTGTTGCTGCATAGTGTTTGACCTTTAATAGACAAAAAAAAAATGGTATATAACTCTTCGCAGTAGACAATCCATCCGGTTTCCAGATAATGTTTGAGCTCCGGCGTAAGTTCGTCTGCGCTTTGATGCGGCGTTAAAGAGAAATTCTCAATTGCAGACATCCAGAAAAGATATTCATCGACAGACGATATTTTGAAACTAATATTCATGCCTCACTGGGGCTAATCCCATATTGCCAAGAATGAAGACCTCATTGATCTGAGAATACGAATAATGTCCCAATTTTTTTCCCCAGTAGATCTATTTCCCACTTAATTTAGGAGTATTGGACAGGGCTGTATTGATGTGTATGTATAGATGTGTACTTTTTTGTATGCTTAAATTCAACCATGTATTGATTTAATTATGTACAGATGAATGGAGGTACATTATTTGGGGTATTATTATATTACATATTATTTGTACAGCGCCTTTGAATGGCTCCTGCTAGTAAGGGCGCTTTATTAAATATACATTATTGTTATTGTTATTGGCATTTGTAGTCTATTTGTCTAATCCTTATTGGAATATAGTCCGTGGCCTGGATTTAATTAGTAGGTGCCATTCACTATAGCTAAACATTTATGAATCGCATACAGTTCTCATAAACGATCGATATTTCAACCTGCTATGAATATCAGCTGACCTATACAATATCATACAAATTAGAGGTCGGAATATAAGCTAGATAGACTAGCACCAAGGTATCTGGAGCCAAATTATCGGAAAATCGGAGGTCTTGGGAGAACTACTGAAACCTGCTAAAACACATAATATGTGACATTTATATAGCGCCCTATTCAGCTAGATAGCTGCTCTAAGGCTCTTTACAGTAGTATGTAATATAATGCACAGGCAATTAAAGTATGTGGCATTTAGATGCATTAAACGACGTGTGCCAATTCAACAGATGTTCGATGCTTGTGTACAACAAACGCTATAACGTATTCAGCTATTTGTAAAAAAATTATTCATTTGTTTGAACGACGTTGTTGGGTGTATTCAGAATATCTTACTGGTTTAAATAACTAAAAGTTGGAACCCGTACTTCGCAGGGAGATTCAGGGGATACAGTTTTATCTTTGATTACTGTTTGGGGAATTAGGCCAGTAAAATATGTCTCTGTTACAGTTAATCTGTACAATCAGGTAATATGTATGTTACCTGAAATTTTCAGGTAGGACTAATCTGTATTAAATCTCAGTTAGGAATAGACATATTACCTGAAACCAAAGTCAATTTCAAAGGCAATAGTATATTATTATTGTACAGGTCCATATAGTCAGGAACACGTCCGTAGAAATTGCAACGGACTGCGTGTGCCATTTTCATATTCTCTCCCAATATTAAAATTTTGAGGATAATATTTTCTTCGATGTTGGGAATTACTGTCCGAATCCGGGACATTTAGCCAACGGACACTTAGCCAATGGACATTTAGCCAACGGACACTTAGCCAACGGACATTTAGCCAATATTAGCAGGGAGGACATTTAGCCAATATTCAAAATTTTTGATTATGTTTATGTGAGTTTTCATAAATATAGTTGTTTCAATAAACACAAAACATTGTATGTAATTGTATTTTTGTAATTCATTGTACAAATGTAACAAACACAAAGTGATGTCTCATATTCTAAAACTGGCAAACACGGATGTTACATATAGTCTACAGCTGTTATATTCAATCGGCATAGTGTATGTAATTGAATTTTATTCAATTCATTGTACGAATGTAATGATCACAAACAAATGTCTTATACTCAAAAATCTGAAAACACAAACATTGCACATTCTTTATTTCTGACATGTTGTCTATAGGTGTACATTGTCAGTATTCCTATTATTAAGTCTACATCGTATACTTTTAATATATTTGTTTGTGTTATCTAGACCCCTATATTCTTTCCATATTTTATATTTCTTAACTGGGCGCTAAGTATAAATATACTTGAATAAAATATTGAGTCATTTAAGAACAGAAAAAAACCATAGCGAGCCATAATAATCTCATCTAAATTTATCGCTCAAATAATGACACGAGTATTTCTTTATAGTCTCTGTAATTAACAAACATCAAAATGCTCAAAGGCTTCAATGCCATTCCATGTCTTGCGTACGGTTATTGAATTTTGGTTTAAATACGGACTTATATCTGTATGATTTAAAAATGTGTGACACAGACTAGCGGTATGTCACGAACTCGATAATCATATTCTCGTTTATCCCACATATTATCATGCAACAAACCTTGTGGATCAACAAATTCTGATTGTACATAAAACATAATCACTGTAAAGGAAGCCAGATCTAGTTGTCCTGGGGCCCTTTTATCCTACTAGCCTATAGCAGTCACTGGTGAGAGAAGTTAAGTGTCATTGGGGATGGTCTGGTCAACTTGAAGGTACACCAAACAGAAGCACTGTAAACAAAGCCAGATCTATTTGCACTAGGTGACTCATTTATTTGATAGTGTCTTTCACATACATGCATTTTTATTAGCACACTACTCAATATTTGGAGTATGGACAGTTGCTCTGAACTTTAATTCCCTAATAATTGGTAATATTCATCCCAATAATTATATAGGTAATATGATACTAATAAATATATTTATGAATTAAAAATCATTTAATTAAAAAAAAATTCCTCATTAACAATTCACTGGTGAGTAAGTGCCCACTTTTTCATTTTGTTTGGTGAGCAACTGTCCGGGTGAGCAACTGTCCTACACCCTAATATTTGACACATGAATGTCTACATGAATAGTAGGAATATAACTAAATAATGACAGTTATTGTTCTTCTGCACACAAAGTGAACATTGTCTATCTGAACAGTTAAATAGTCTATTACAACACTGCCTCTGAGAATCCTATAGCAGAATACCATCTTAAAAGTTTTACTGTTGCATAGAAGATTGTGAACTTTAGTATGAATATTTACAAAGTTTGAAAATATTCGCTCATTTGATACTGATGAAATTGAATCCATTGAACATTTTGTGTAGTTGACTATTATAAGCTTGCTGATGATCACACTTTTTGCACTTTGCACATTTCTTATTTCCAACGGCAACATGTAAAAAAAAATTCCCAAGTGGAATTCTCTAGTCTTCCACCTTTATACAGTACTAAAGGCTAGATATCAAATAATAATCACAGTATTAGTTCAATAATTTAAGCTAACATGTAGGTATGTATCAATGTGATATAACACTATGATCATGAGAAAGTGTAACACTGCTTCAAATTAAATTCAGACTGGCTTTCTATACTGAGACAAAATGAAGTCACATTTTAAAACTATGATATATCACTTGGGTTATGCAGTCACATCTTAACAACATTATAATACATGTATGTGTCAACATTGGATAGAGGATTATTCTGAGACTAGTAGATTATCTGCCGTATATACAAGTAATAATTACCCACATGCCAGATATAGTTACATAGTTAACGGTGTTAATAAAGTCTGTGTAAAAAACCTCCCAAACTCTGACATATTACATATCATTATTTTTATTTATGTATAATACCGGAGAAAACAGTAAACATTAATATAAATATAAAAATTGTACAAAAAGCAGCAATAATTATTATGTTGCTAACATCTTATCTAAAGATAGGCCTATATTTGCAACATCCATAAACAGAACATAATATTAACAGAGCATATACAAACTCAAAATATAACAATATACATGTAGATGTAAAATGAAAATTTTGAATGTTGGCTAAATGTCCCCCCTGCAAATATTGGCTAAATGTCCGTTGGCTAAATGTCCGTTGGCTAAATGTCTGTTGGCTAACTATCCATTGGCTAAATGTCCGATGGCTTTCCATGTAGTTTTCTCATAGTCCAGGACCACACGCTGAAGTTGTGGGGGGGGGGGGTTGTAGACTAACCAGGATATCGCGGAATATTGCGATATGGTCCTGTTTTGAGCGTCGGGATATCATGCTGGTCACAAGTGGGGCCTGTTTTGTGGAGTTTTCATGCCCCACAAAAGCATGGACGACTTTCTGGTAACTTTGCAACTAACATCCATACACCACGTTTTAGCTCTAGCCAATAGTTGCGACTGTTCGTCACTGGC
Source organism: Paralvinella palmiformis (assembly GCA_025642065.1). Taxonomy (NCBI): domain Eukaryota; kingdom Metazoa; phylum Annelida; class Polychaeta; order Terebellida; family Alvinellidae; genus Paralvinella; species Paralvinella palmiformis. The sequence continues at coordinate 255,221 of JAODUP010000324.1, forward strand.
AAATATGTTGTGTCGTGCATTGTTTACGGCGATATCCTCGCGCAGGAAATGGTGTGGGACATGCTCGTCATTGAGGACGAAATTCTATGTCGACTGGGTCTTTTAGTCGTAGTTTCTGACGATGGTTGTTAGCATTTCTAGCGATATATCATCTGTCAGTTGGAGTGCTGGACAAGGTTCGTCGTCTGGTAGGTGGTCCCGGATGAGAGCTTGTACGATGGATCCCGCAGACTGGAATGGATTCTCCTGGGCTTTTTCGTCAGCAATACATGCAATGGATGCAGCGTTGTCGGAACCAGTCTGGAGCGGATGGATGTGATCCCGTAGACCTCGTGAAAATTAACCACCATGCTCATGCACTGTAGCAGGGCACTGCATGCTTTTGTTGCGGACTGAGCAACGCCATGTGGTAGAAATGTTGTGCCCTTTTTGACTGTGTGTGAAGAGGGTCAGATGGTTTATCCCTTCCACGGATTGATGTTTCAATCACGATTTTGTACTAGACTTTGTGAGCAATGGTGGGCACATCTATAAGAGTGGGATTAAACAATGACGATTCATTCAGATCTGGTGGTGAATCGGACATGTCCATGAGTGTAGGATGCCTCGGGGGCACGGGGGGTCGTGGAATTAGCGTTGGTGACATAATATAACACATATCGCACACCCACTGGATTTCAGCAATGTCTCTTACAGCCTGACGGTATATTTGCCGAGAGATACCAGTGTTGCAGGTCCAGTGCTGCCACAAATGACAAACATCACCATGGATAGCTTCTTTCTTAGAAGCACACTACGATGACAAGCTATACTGTGCTACTTGTGAAATGTCTTCAGACTACTATGTCAGCAATACTATATGTTATATTAAGTTTGCAATATTTATTTGTGTACCCTGATGATGATTTATGTTTTACGGCCACTTTTGTGCACAAGGTAGGCTAACTGGGCCGAGCGACCTCCAAAGGTAATGAGACGAAGTGAAAGACGAAACAATCTTCAGATATGCCCACACGGGTGGTAATGATCTGTGGTCCAACACGCTACCGCTAGACCACGGAGGCGCCCCAAACCGCCCGGGTGAGGGAAACACTGTAGCGGTAACTTCTGAGTCAAGTAAGACTAATCGATGCCTATTGTTTTGAGAGAATATTGATTAATGTTTTGATTTTATGCTGTAGATACGCTTGTATAATGGTCGTCGTAACCGAATTGAAATTACAGCTTATAAATCCAGCTGTCGCACGCAGCTGCATGATTAGTGATGACCAAGTTTAAAATTAGTATTAAAAAATTGGAATAATTATCTTAATGTATTATACTGGTGTGCCACCCAAATAAACAAAATTTTGAAAAACCTGGAAAGTTTTGAAAATGAAGCTGTTTTCAAAGCAATTGAATTGAATGGGTGCCAGATATTTTTGATTTATTTCTTTATAATTTATGCCGACTACAGTTGCATCAGACTTCTTGAAGCAGCATATTATAATTACTAATGTCCGCAACTGATAGTAACTATTTTTATATGTAAGCGTATGATGAATATAATCTACGTACAATTTCCTGAAATCTTTCTAAAATAACGAGTAATGTGTTTAGTTTTAGTGTAATTGTTTAATGGGTGGTGTACAGTTATAGGCTGTTGTTACGTATCCGAGCATCGGAATCGTGTTCGTTGATGATAAAGGTTCGAACACTGTACGCGCGTGCGCCAAGCTTGGGTGTTTCCGGTGCTCGGACGCGGAACAGCAAGCCTAGCATAGGAATCGTGTTCGTTGCCGTTGGTGATAAAGATCCGAGCATTCAGCATCTGAACTATGCATCATAAATATTATTATAAATCTGAGCAATTTCATGATCATTTTTAATTTTTCATCTGCTCGCATCAGTGTTAAAGACGGGAGTTTAGTTGTAATTACTGCTACTAGCGTTTAATAAATATATTAGATTAAGTATATTAATAGACATTATAATCAGATTAAAAAGAAAATCTTACATTTATAAGAAAGGCATTATTTTATGGTTCGCGCAGCCAAGGGAATATATAATTTTCTACGGGTATACTATTTATTCATTTAAAAAAATTCTAAGTGGTTTTTTTCCAGACATTATTTTTTCCGTGAGATTTTCAGATTTTGTCAAATTCAAAGACATTTCCAGGACCGGGAAAATGAATTTGTTATATTCCAGGTTTTCTAGGACACCTGGCAAACCCGATTATTTTGTAAAGCCGCACTATCTATCGATCGTCTATTTCTTTGATTTTCGTTTGTAAATCTTCAAAACTATCAAAAGCATCTTCTACTTTCAACCCAAATATAACAACTACATGCTCGGCCGCCATATTTGAGCGGAAGTAATAGCAAACGAGGAATAATTGGCGCATGCGCATTGAGTGCTCGGACCTATAACACTGAGGTACAGGGTTCCGATGCTCGGATACGTAACCACTTCGATAGTTGTACCATTTGTTAATTTTATTTCAAGATAAATATATAGGTTTTCCTTGGTTTATATATTTTTCAAATGAATCAATGAATGAATGAATTCCCAAGATCTACATACATGTATACAATATAAGGTAAAGATATTTAACTTAGATTTTGGTCAGTAAATAATGTTGTATATACTATATTGGATGGCCAATGTAGCTACTGTTGTCTTCTCACTGACCCTAAGTAATATTCGAATTAGCTTCGAGTGTTTGAAAGCTGGCGCCAGTTGAGACAAACCAGAAACACTGAGCATTGAGGAAAAGATTATAATATACAGATAATACATTAAAAAGAGGATACCATTAATCATAATTAATAATCTTGATTATTGTTATAAATCACAGGAAAACAGTTCTGGTATTTTCTGTAGTCTCACGTTACATCTTTTTAATATTTAGAATATTTATGAATGTTTCTTCCGAACCTTGAATAGGAATAGGAATACCAGAGGGAACAACCAGGAGATAGTAAAGACACGAGCAAGACTAGGAATGATGCCCTAGAAGTGGTTAACGACTGGAATTCGAACCCAGCTCGGGTGGTAGAAAGCCCACCTCACTTTTAAGTCTCGTCTTGATAAGTTTTGTCAAGGGGAGAAATTCAGATTAGCATGATTCGACTAGTTTTGTAACCTACATGTAGATAACCAAGCAAGACCGGAATTACTAACAGTTATTATGTCTTTAATACAAGCTTCAATAGACCGATCCAGGCGAAATGCGTTGCATCGGTTACCAACTACGGTCTCGGGTTAGAAACAGCTACGTCCCCCACTGTTAATATGGGATGGCAACTTTTCACTAACGATAAATACTGGAAATCTTTCAGCAAGTTATTTCATATTGCACGGAGACTGAGACTAGTATTTCAGCTGAACGATTGTGTCTTTCCAAAGGATTTAACACATTACTTATCAAGATATAACCCAATGATTGACCGGACCGATCTTTCCAGGTGAACAACACAGCTAAGCCTTAGTTAGATTTTTAGCATTGGGTTTCAATGGATTAAATAAATGATTTTAAAATTAAACTTTTAGCTTAATGTAAATTGATTTTAATGAAGAGTGTTTAAATATTTAATGAAGAGTTTTGGAAATATTAATTTTTACTTGTACCTGGAAACAATCATATATGTATCACATGTATTTTATTAAATAAAAATGTTATTACATTAGAGTATTAAGAGCCTTGACATTTACATTTACATAAATATTGCACGAATGGCTTTAAAAAAAGTAAAATAGCTAGTTCACTTTCAAAACACGATATCGTGCCTAAATACCAATGTTACTATAAATATAATAGGAATCACCCATTGAATTATAATCTATGTAATCATCGATTTTATCCATTCACATCGTCATGTCAGATGGCAAAGGTTCTACAAAAAAACTGTTTGAACTAGACAGGCCGGACCATATCAGCCATTCAAATCGCGCTGAACGTTACTTAGTTTAGTAGCATATATCTGTTGGATGGTGTCTATGCCATTCCTATTAAATGAAAAATTATGATCTGAAAATCTCATACCTTTAATGGACTATAAATAAAATTCAAATATAGCTGGTAAATAGCCTAAATACAGCTTTTCAGCGTGGCATTTATCGGCCACTATACGCGTAAATCACCATGCAACACAGTGATTCTTAGACTTCTAACCCGAGACCGTAGTGTGAAATTCAGCCGCATGGTGGTAGCAGAGGTAATTGAATCGGTCTACTGAAGACATGGAAGTTGCTACAAATCCTATCCATCCATTCCACATAACTGGAGAAACTTATACGGGAGGTTCCTAGCAAAGTGTGACTGGCATCTAGCCACATATCATAAATCAGATTGTCTTGTCAATCTTGAGTTGGACATAGGTGGTGGTCGAACATAAACCTATTCAAAAATGAATTTGCCAGATTGTTTGATAAATAGTCAAAAACAAATATAATATCTTGATGTTCGTATAAGTTAAACAGTTTTAATATACTACTAGACTTAAGTTAAGACTGTTGAATTTTGCATTGTTTATAGTGCGCAAACCACGTTTTAGTAGTAAATTGGTGTTAATTAACGGTGTTAACTGATTTATTGGCATTTCCCCATGCAAGTAATCCATACGAGAAATGGGTATGTATTAACCACAAGAATAGCGTTCTTAAGAAAGATTCAGGTAAAAGGTGTTTCACTTATTTCAATGCAAATAGAGATATGGACACTTTACTGTTTACACGAACGATATGATATTTCCATGTTAGTTACTATCTACAAACATTCCTAAATATTTAGCTGACTTTTCTTCACAATGTTGTCAAATTCTGTGTAATTCCGAGTTGTTGGTGCATATTTTAAGTGCATTTAGATCGCATCTCTTCTACCTAGGTCTGATAAGAATATATTTGGTTTTAATGGTATTTAATAATAGTTTGTTGGCCCAAAACCATTAAAATAATTTGTTAATTTATAAGTTTCCAACCGAATATGATTTATTTAGGTTAGAATTAAACATTATACAATTATGTCGTCAACAAATGACAGTGTGTTTCCTTCACAGGAGCTGTTTATGTTATTACTATAAATGAGGTATAGCAAAGGTCCTAGAATGGATCCTTGTGGTATCCCACATGAAATGGACTTTGATGTGGATTTGTGGTGGTCAAGCTAAAAGACAGTTATGTTGGACAAGTAACGCTCAAACCATGAATATTAAGTTAAAGGCTTTTGATAGGTCACAAAAAAACAGCTGAAGTATATTCAGGATCTGATTTATTGGAATATTTCACATAACGATTGGGAAAATGTATGATAGGGTGCATAATGGAATGCTTAAATATAAAGCCTTCTTGATGTTTGAATTTAATATTATTACCTTTTTAAAAAGAAAGAATTTTTTATACATTAATGGTTCAAGTATTTTTAGAAAACCTGGAAGCAGACCCATAGGTCTATAATTTTAATAGGATTCAATCAGCCGATTTATGGATTGGGACGAGTTTTCATTTCTCGGGACACGATGTCTGTATCGAATGATCTATTTATAATATGTATAACAGGTTCAATAATAATAGGAATGATATTTTTCAATATCTTAGCAGTTTTCTTGCCGTAACCAGAACATCAGATGGCGTCACAGGTTACAAGAACACACTGTACATCGCTGGTTTGGGCGTGTAATCACGAAAATCTTGATTTACATGAGGAACATTAAAACTAGGATAAATGCTTAGGATAGCGAAGTAATCATTAACCTTTCTGCCAAGTGGGATCTATCTCTCACTGGTTTTTATTGTAGATCAATCATTTGTTACCGTAGTTGGCCTATGGCTTGCCTCAGGATTCCCCGTGCTTGATTTATATTACATTTATCCATTTATTTCCATTGCAGGCTTGAATGTATTAAACACGCTATTATCTTTTTTTTTTAATTCGGTAATGTTTGATTCGGTTGGTTTATTTAATTTGTTTGAAAGAAGTTTGCGTCTTTCTTAGATGAGACTAGTAAGTCTTTTGAAAGCCAGAGTTCTCTTTTGATTCATTTTGACTTGGCATCTGTTGTGCCATCAATAGTCGAGGGATATTTTATACAGTGACGACAATTCATCATAAGCTTAGTTTGGAAACATATTGTGTTGATGTGGTTCAAAATTGATTTGTTATAAAATTGTTTTAGGTTTTTTAACGATGATGATGATGATGACGACGATTGATGTTTTACGGTCACTTTTGGGCACATATTAGGCTAAATGGGCCGAGCGACCTCCAAAGGTAATGAAGCAAAGTCAAAGATGAAACACCCCCTTATGCCCACGCCGAGATTCGAACTCAGGTGGTAGTGATATGTGGTCCAACGCGTTACCAACTAGACCACAGGTACCCTAAATCTGTTAACATTCCCTTGGGAAAATATTCCTATTTTATTTTTGGAATTCGGCAATTTGTTTTTCACATGAAGGATAGATAGTTCCAAAGCGATCAGCCACATCTGTAATATAACTTCCTGAGCATTCTGTTTATGCTATATCATTGATATTAAAGTGATCGATTAATGTCACAGGTGATTTAATTACTTTAGTTGGTTTGGTAATTATTGGTAAATACCCATAAGAAAATATGTTGTCCAAATAATTGGTTGTTTTCCGATGAGTTGCAGGTTTTAACAGGTCAATATTTATATCGTCCCTGATGACGCAATGTTTATGTTTACTATTTAAAACATCCCTAATATCGAACAATGTGAATGAGAATATATCTACATCGTTACGAGGTTTTGAGTTTGGCCTAAAAATAGCCCCAAGAACAGTATGTTTGGCTGACAGAGTGGTAACGTCAACACAAATCGATTTCTCACGTAATGAATAGTTAATAGTTCCTTATATAGATAGGCCTACGCGCTTAGTCTATCATCCCGATTTCGTGCTATTGATTTACGATATCCAGGTACAGTTAGGCGCATTTATCTGGACCAATTGATGAATCAACAATATATTGTTGTGAAGTATTTGCTGTCATTTAGCAGTGGTACACTTTCGTGTGTCTGCTATATTACAAAAATTAATAAAACCAAAACTAGTTTATTAATTTGGTTTTATTAATAGGGTTTGAAGCCAACAAAATATACTGAAAAGGGTTGTATTGATAAAAGTGGTTAAACTGTGTGCCTTTGGACAACTATAGTTGCTACTAAATTTTATTGAAAAGATTTATTCACCTACTCCGGATTGTGGGCAACCCAGCACAGATTCACTGTACACAGAAATGCATGACGATCCCTATGATATATAGAAAAAGCAGCTCAAAGTTAAAGAGAGAAATAGATGATGCTTTGAATGTATTTGATAGATTAAAAAAACTGAAAGTAAATAAAAGAAGGACTTTACGCACAAAAACAAAAGTTGACGGCTTGACCTCGGTGGTAGCATTCTTAAAAGAGAACCATTTAGTGTCTAGTGGTTGTACAGAGATGCCAGAACCAACATTTGCTGACTTGATGAAGAGAATTGTTACCAACGAAGTAAACGAGAGGCCAGGAGCATATCGAGAAGAACTGCGGTCTTTTTACATGATACTAGCATTTATACATCGGTAATTAAGTGTTAGAAGAAGCTGTTTCGTTGCATTGCTTTTACCAAGAGAAACCATGCCCCAGAATGATTACGACGGCATGTTGTATCTTTACAGAACAAATATTGCTATTGTTGATAATAATTTTGTTGAACAAATTATGTTTAATATTAAATGCCTGACAAATAATGCATATTTATTACCATCGTCATGGACGAGTAGGGTAAATGTAAACAATATTTAGTAGTATTGCTTATTTATGATAGTTAATATTATTTTATCATTGCTTTTATAGCTTACAGGTTTTAAAACTAAATCTATACAGGTAGTCGTCGACTTACGACCTACGCAATTAACGACTGTTCGTCTTTACAATAGGCGGTATGACTTAAAGATGATGATAATATCATTCATTACACAGTTTATTATACGTAAGCTAGGTAATTATAACATAGGTCGGTCGGTCGTAATCAATCAAGGTCGTAAGTCGATGACTACCTGTATGATTAAATTATATAGTTATTATTAATAACTACACAATTGGTTCGAGTATATTGGTAGCACCACATGTAAGTGTTAACGTTGTAAAAATGGTAAATTAATTTGCAGATTAAATTCCAAATTTCTTAATTCCAATTCTCTTAATTTCAACTCCATTTCTTTTAAATAATCAATTCCAATTCCAATTTTGATGGTGCTAAACATTTCATTACTAGACACTAACATATACCAATACCGAATAAATTATTAAACGCAAAATAATAATTTAATAAAGGTACGCATTTAATTACTGAAGTTGAGCTATTTGCTATATGGTATAGATGGGCGATTGTCAATGTAAAGCGTCACCAAGATAGTGATATATATATATATATATATATATATATATATATATATATATATAAAGAGAGAGAGAGAGAGATATATATCAGTGGCGAAAAGGCTTCGGTGGTTAACGCTCGTCACCTAAACATAACAGGAAATGCCACATAAAAAATTCCATTTTGAAGAGTTCAAAAGATGTCTGCGCCCATGGAACATTTCGTTGGTGAAAACTGCTGTATTTAACACGACGGGTGTATGTTAGTCGACTGGAAATACCTACTTAATAAACCTCAATAAGCGGAACATCGGATTAATACAAAGAAGGTGGCCGGGAGCGCCGATCAGAAAGATTCTTCAAACAGAAGGATCGCCAACTCTGTTAAAGGAACAATGTGTATTGAATTTTTAAATAATGTTTATATTGAAGACATTAGCTTTATAATAATAACTGGACTAAATCAATAATACGTATAGAAATAATACACGCACGCAGATACATGCGGAAATACATATGTGGTTCCTTGTTCTTTTACTTAAATATATTTTCTTCCTATATCGTGTCTTATACATTTTTTTAGAGCAGATAAAATCAACCATGAAATGATTAAAAATATCATTGAGGATACGTGATTGGGTCAATGGAGTAACCCAGCAGGCACCCGATGTTAGATCAATGTTGGGAATAGGTCGATTTTAGATCGCGACTTCGCACAACGCGAACCCAATGCATATCCAATGTAGCTGGGCTGGATTATATCGTGTTGGATTTAGATCGGTATTGCGATGTTGGATCAATGTTGTATTTTCCATCATATATAATTTACTATATTAAGATTATCATTTGAGAAGCCGTTATTGTGTGTTTATCTGTTATGGGGCTATCTGGTGGAACTTCGCACCTAATTGATACACATTTGTTCAAAACCAAGCCACAACTCTAGCTACAGCTATCAAGCGGCCTGGCTATATCTATCCCACAATCCCCGGATTCTGACGTCACGTCATCCTAAGCTCATTTGCTTTGCGCGTGTCCTGCAGCGTTCTATACTTAGGCGGCCGATATGCGTTGGCGGCCGATACCTGTCGGGACCGTGTCTACGCGTTGCTAGGTTAGGTACTGTAATTGACATGTTAATGTTAGGCCTTAGGGAGCGACCATTTGACTTCCAGGAAAGGGCTGTATTTATTTAGGCCAGAAAATAAAAATCCTGTGTTTAGTGAATGAGAACTTTTCAGATATAACTTATTTTCTAATTTAGATGATTAGTTTCTGTTTCATGATTATCATTATGGTTTGTTTTAATAACTTTCTCGCTATAATATTTTCAGTCTCGGGGGGGGGGGGGAATTTTCATGAAAAAGGATCAAATCTGTAAAATACCTCTGATTTGCACTCATTTTCATTTCTCAGAAAAACTGTCTGGGAGACAGTGGGGGAGTGTGTAAATATAAAAAAATGCTTATATCTCAGTAAATATGAAAATTATGAGTCAATACGTTATCACTTAATGTTGATGAATTATCAAAAGTTGGCTACAGGCTTTCATTTGGCACCATGACATTTGACATTATCCAGGTATAATTAAGCTGCATGGTTAAAACCTATTATTTTGTTTCAAAATTAATATCATGTTGCTGACTGGAAAACAGTCCCCTGGTCCTTTCATTACATATTTGCAGCCATTTATTTTAGTGAGCCTTCCATGATGATAAAAGACAGAAAATAGGTAATGGCTTTACAGTATGCATGCCTCCCCACCCATTGATACATATGCAGAAAGTTATAAATGTTCATATTGGTACATGTATTCCTAGGTCCAACCAGAGTTTTACTGCATGGCCTACTTGAAAAGATGGAGAAAGCTGAAGCTAATAGCAGTGATAAGGATGAAGCCAATGTACTAGTAGGTGCTAGTGTTGCTCCTAGTGTACATGAGGAAGGGGATACTCATTTATCTTGTCATGTGGATGGTAGAGATGACAGCAGTGCACAGGATTCTAATAACAGCAGTGGTGATACAAATGATCAGGAATCAGACAACTCTGACAATGTGATATCTAGTTATAGATCTGAGAATTTGTCAGATGATGATGGTGAAGAGCTTGATATTTGAAAGGACTTTGCAGACTGGCAGTAAGAAATGCACGTACAAGAACTGTTTATCAATAAGTGATTGGAATCCTTAGACGACATTGGCATCATGTTCCAAAAGCTGCTTGCACTCTTTTGCATACACCTAGACATGTACAGTTACAGGATAAGTGTGGTAGCTAATATATTTATTTTGGATTGGAATCAGTTATTATAGATGTTATTCATAAGTTTGCAACTATGGACATATTATGCACTTTTGTTATTTTGAGGAATATGTCTTTTATAAATTTGGCTAGGTTAATAATAATTTCACCAAAATAATGTAAAATGTACCGAACAGGTTATTCGAATTTGATTGGCCATTCATGAATCTATTCAAACTTTTGGCAGAGTGCTATTGTGTTGGCATATAACTTGATTGTGAATTACACTACTGTATGATGTATTGTACAAAATAGAATTGGTATACTTGTATGTTGTCATGTTCTAGATGAATATTCAATTCATTTTATATTTTGAACAAGTCTTATTGCAGCTGTTTTTAATTATCATTCAGTCGACATAAATCTGTGCGATTAACATAAAACAATGCGGTGTAAATATATATAAATGACATCTTAATATACAATATTCCCTCCGTGTTCTATTTACGTATACATTGGATGAATATATGTTAAAATTTGCACTCTTAAAATAGGGATGTTGAAATATTTGATATATCCATAGTTGAGATAGGATCGAGATCGAGAGATCCATTATGAAGTAACAAAGTGGAAGGTAATGACAGATAAAAGGAAATGACGTGGACAATGGCATATTATATGTTGTTCTTATGACGTCAGAGGAAAGAAAGGGAGACTGGTTGTTTTGATCGTTTTAATAATTGGTTCAAGATTCATTCTAAAATAATCAATAAAATGCAACCAATCTTCGATGGTATTCTGTGAATTACTGCAAATGACTTTTGCAACGAGAGATGAAAAACTTAGAAATATATTTCAAATCTGACTCAGATTTTCGTTATGTTCTTCGCTAAAGGCCACTCTATATAAATGGAAACGCCTTCTTTTAAAAGACATGAAAAACACAAAAATCAACGTTGAAGTTTCTCCTGTTTACTCTAAACTTTCCTGGGTAACTATAGTTAGGTTCATGGGAACGAATTTCGTTGAATATTGTTTTCAAAAATATTATTTAACCCGAGTATGGCATAAACAACGGCTAGTACTATCTAAGATACACTCGCCCAGTTGAATTTAAGGATGGGGTTAATTCTGATATATATATATATATATATTTATATATATATATGAAAGATGTCTATACTAGATATTAGTACTGTCACATATTAATATACACCCAGGAACAGATCTCTGGTGGTAATAAATGAAGATGCCAATCTGTCCACATATTTTATATAACAAGGAGACGGAACTACCACGTACACGTCCTTTATGTGGCATTTCCTGAAGTAGTTTTTACCCAACACCTCGCCCCCCGAGAATATATAAACACATTCGAGAAATCCCTTAATACGCAACACAATACAGTCATAGCCCCGCTCTACGTCATTAACTGGCTCGAAAAGCAGTGACGTAAACGGGAACATAATGCCTTTCGATGCAAATATTTTATTGTATCTACATTTGTATGCTTTTAGTGTGTTTTATTGTATTTAAAATTGCATTCTTAGCTTCTCTTATCCCATATTGTTAATTTATTTATTTCACGTCCTTTTATTATCAGGTAGGTGACGTAGCTGAGTGTTGTAACGTCGGATGTTATGAGGTTGGTTGAATTGAAATTTATTCTAGAAAAGTGGCGTACGAGCGAATTTGTCGTAAGCCGAAATGACGAAAAATGGGGTATTACTGTACAACTGTTTTCACTGGAAACTCCTCAGCCACTGCTAGGATCAAACGGTAGGTACGCGATAAAACAATATACATCTACAGGGTTGGTATCACTTCCATGGAAATGCGACGTGCCATTTGTAAGTTTTGGCTTCTAGCATCGCCTATCAGTATGTGTGTGTGCGCGCGCGCGCAAGGAAATCAACTCGTGATGAAACTACTCAGCATAATAGTAACGTCCGGTTTTGACTAAACGCGGTTGCATAGGATCAGTCACCCCCCTCTCGCTCATGAATAAATATAATAAAATATGTTTTACACCAGTTCAAACTAATCTATTATAAGCGTACTTAAATTATGGAATAAACTATCTGTGTGCTTTTTACATCCACATCTAAATTATATCAAGATGTACAAATATCTACGCAAAATATTACGATAATTTGTTAGATATCTTTTAATTTGAAATTCAATATATATATATATATATATATATATATATGTGTGTGTGTGGTCTCAAACGTTCAGTGTTATTATTCTTGTGTTAAGATTTGTTTAATACCACGTGCTTAAATACCACGTTTTCGTAATTTTACGAAATAATTTGGCAAAATAATAAACTACGTACGAGGCAATCATCCACGTATATATCTTGCTATATATGTTTATACTGAGGGGAAGAAATAGCAAATATCACACACACACAAATAATACAACTAAATAGACATGCCGTTTTTGTAATAAATATCCATTATTAATATACTCTCATATAGTGCACGTGAAGCTAACTAAAAAGGTGAATCATCTAAATTACAAGGCACAATCCGACTGAGTGATAGTAGTGAATACGTATGATATAGGAACACATGCCATACATTAACACACATGACTATAATAAACATGATTGGCGTTAAACTTTATTTTTGCTTAGTAGGAATCATCTTTGATTTACTAATTTCTTATGTTATAACTTTCAGTTTCTTTTAAATAATTATCACACGCATTCAGAAACACGTATACATTCAGAAACACCCCCCCCCCCCACACACACACACAAGAAGTAAATACAATGAATTAACAGGTGCTTAATTTAACTATATACGGTATCACTATGTTAGGTTTATAAGCCTTTGGTACATGTAATGGTTGAACTATACTTACAGGAATAGTCACTTTTTCTTCAAAGCAGTTAAAGTAATATTTACGATTAGCTGATATAGTGAAGGTTTACTTGCATAGCTTTAAGTTTTTGAAAGAATAATATTTTGCTTTTTGGTAGTAATAATAATAGTTAGTCAGTCGTTTAATATAATTGAAAATATAAAATTAATGTATCCCTAATGGTATAATATTTGTTATTAAGTTATGGTTTTATTCATGATGTCAGTTAGTTTTATTTCAGTTTTCAGTGCTAGACATCTATTAACAATAGGAGTTTATTCCTGAATAGGCCCAATTTATTTTACTGAGTTATCAAAAATGCGATTATAAAAACGCATAGAGTTCTACAAACAGAAAAGTGGATTTGTGCAACTTGCATCAGTTACGCATACAAAGTTTTGAAACTATGGAATCATGTACTGCTTATATTCCACAGGTGTGCCCGAAAATCGTTATAATGGTGTTCTTATGGCTGAAGGTCTACACTAGAGGTGTAATGTACATGATCGGACAATATAGTGATTGATGTTTTCGGTGGTGTTTAGTATAAACCGTTTCCTTTCGTAATTAGGATCTTCCGGTGAATTGTCAAAATGGCGCAGACGAGAATGAAGTGTGAACCGCCAAGAAAACACTCAACAACGGAAAAGAAATCCGTCGCCGAGCCGGCATCCTTTCGGAAATTTCTCGTCATATTAATCATGCATCTATGCAAAAAGGTGCTACTAATAAACACGGTAGCTAAATTAGGAATTTACCTGTGTGGTGCCTCTGTTGTGTCACTGTTCACAGACTTGGTACCTGTGCCAAAGAGTTACTTTTCGGAGAAAAAGAACTTTTTCAACACATTTTTCGTGAAGCTTGGATGGGGATGGACTATTTCGTTGCTACTTCCTTTCGTATACTATACAAGTAGTACCTACTGTTGTGGTCAAAAGACATTAGTTCGACAGCACATGGCCAGATTAGGAATAGCGACTTTCTTTTGGTATTCGTGTACAACGATCTTCAACTGGGTGGAGAATGTTACAGGCATGTGCACATCAGCCGAAATGGAGCATGACAGGAAGAACCTGTGCATAGAAGCAGGCTACGAATGGATTGGATTCGATGCTTCGGGTCATACGTTTCTGCTTATGTACAGTCTGCTGGTTATATCAGAAGAGGTTAAGTGCATTAGTGGCTGGAGTAAAATTGCAGATGCAATCAAGACCGAAGAAGAACATCCAACACGATTGACTGCTGAACAACTAACAACATTGAAATTCTTGTATGGCTGTAACACCCCTAAGATCAAGGGTCTCATTGTCTGCCTGACATTGCTTCAAATACTGTGGGAGGTTATGTTCTTTGCTACCGTAATTTATTTTCATAATATGCCTCAGAAACTGATTGCTGCAGCTTTCGCAAGTGCTGTGTGGTTGTTTACTTACCAGACATGGTACAGGATTGAGAAAATCTGGCCACTCCCTCCAGGAAAAGGACTTATTCGCTATATGGTTCCACCATGACCTCTGGTTTTCTGATGTTGAGTCAAAGATTTGTAGAAGTGTGACACCTGAGTTGCTTATCAAGATATTTATTAGTCAAATTAATCTAGCATTGTTCTCTCAGTGTCCAGTTTGGCATCCAATCTGGTACATTTATGGTTGTGTGTTTCCCATCCTTTGTAAAGTAGTCAGAAATTTACGTTTTCTCAACCTACTGAATGTTTGGGATTTTTAGCTATTTATAATAGTTTAATACTGTTTTCTTTTGCACCTGTTTCAGTATTTGTCACCATATTTTAACAGAATACCAAAGAACCTTGGACTATTTTCACTGAAACAAATTGTTTTATTACATTTCTGAAAATAAACTGATGATAAATTTCAATCAAATGAAAATTTATTTTTAAATCTGTTGATTATTTTTAATTAATGTTTTCCCGATTTATACTAATTATTTTGTGGACTTGCAAATTGTTAAATAGGTGGTATTAAAAGTTAAATGGTACTTAAAATTAGTTGCTACTTAAGATAAATAATTATTATAACTGGATTGCAATAACATTTCAGTATCATCTAGTCCAACAAATCATACCAGCCAGATGTGGATCATCCATGTACCGTATATACTAATTTAGCCTACCACTTTAGCCTACCACTAAAATCAGCAATATAGATTCAAGTCCTCAAAATTCATCATTATCACTCTCTTCACTGAACATCTGTTTGTGTGTTGTTGGCTTATTCATCGGAGTCAGTGTCTGATCTTGAATGATTTGGTAATGATGGCAGGGTCGATTTAATTCCAGGCCATTTTCACCCACTGTGACGATAGGTAACAACAGCCACTTCAGGTTGCCTGCTGCTGTCCATTCACTTCCGTAATGCTTTTTGAAGTAGTTTATTAGTAGTTCCCTTGTGCCAGCTTTGGCAGTGATTAACACAGTGTTTGCTGTAATCTTTTTCCTTTGGTGTGGCTTCTATGGTCATTCTTAGAGTGGCCTCATTTACTGTTCCGTTCAATTACACATGCTCACATATCTCAATAGTAATGATAAATCTTTGTGATCATGTTGCTAATTAGAGCATCGGATTAAATAATCATGTTGATTATCATGATTAATTTTGGATTTGAAAGACAGCGGAGAAAACACACCTAATAAATTTGTTTATTGTTCATATATTCATTAGTAAAGTTGAAAAACAATATTATTGTATTTCCCCCTAAATTATTCCCTTTTAGTATGACCTGCATATAAGACGCACTCGATTTTGTTAACGATTTCGGAGTATAAAATAATTTGACTTGTAAGCTGGTATATACGGTAAGTCATCGAAGCTGTATTGAAATACCAACAAGAAGATACAGTCATTGGATTCTTGCAGCATTGTTAATTCTGTGAAGACTAAAAGTCTCTAATTAATATTGGTACTTGTTTTTTTTATGTCAATGGATAGTTTAAACAAATTTGTATTTGAAACAAGTTTTCTCTCATTAGAAGGGTGTAACTGGCAATGTCTTTTTCACATGATGGTACTTAATGAAGTTTTCAGTATGTTTATTTGTAGTTCACATAGAAGTATAATTTAATTATCACTGTCGGATACATTTTTTCAAACGAAATGAAAACACATTTAAGAGGCTAAAATATATTCTAAGCTGAGGAGTAACCACATGCAGACAATAACAGAGCTTATTTACCTAATTTTGGGTGGTTTAGAATTAGCCTGCTGGCAAGTAAAACGAGGAACACTAAATGATGTGTAATTAAACTCAAAATACTCACCCAGTATGCAACATCTTTGTTGATTAAGCCTGTATTTAAAAGCAGAACAAACAGAAATTTTTTGACAAATATTTCTTCGTGTCAAATCTGGTTCTTTCAGTTTGGTGAGAAATGTTGACGCTGTTAGACCCCAATGTGATTAGAGCACCTTTCTGAAATCTTATGCCTGTGTTCAGATTAAATCAAGTTACTACTGTGATGTTTGCCCATAGACTTGCTTATCAGTGATCAGGCTAAAGGAACCACTCACATTTATGGAAACTATCTTTCTATCCCTGGGGATCAAAGTTCAATTAAAAAGAGCAAGTGCTCCATCACTTATCTTCGTCGCAATAATTGTTAATTCATAACAAAAGAAAAATGGACACTAACCATAAACTATTTCACTTACTCTTTTTAACTGCATAAATATGCAAGTGAACATAACATAGTAATATTAAATAGAAGCTGTTATTCGTTGATCTGTCTATGACCTATTGCTAAAGCAAAGCATTTCATCTATCCTTATTACCTTTGAAGAACACCAAAGACATTTAGGCTATTGTGTGTACAAATACGGCTTACAGATTTAGCAAAGCAATGTTCAAACAATGTTAAACTACTTGTATTGTGGTTAGAAATCTATTTATATTATATCCAATCCCTAATATAAATTGTATTTTAGATAAAACTTTGTAAATGACATTAGCACCTCAGTAATTCTGTTAACATACTAAATTAACGGCATAAACATGAATGATACCTGGGACATACTGCTACTTCTTATAAATTAAGACCATCTTTTATTAATGAATGAAACATCCCACAATTATGGTTGGAATTCAATCCCACAACCTGTAGGTCTGCGACACAGTGTACTATTAGCTGAGAGTACCCTTCCTAAAATAATGCTTGAAAAAAGACAAACATTTTAGATTTCTTGGGATTTATTTAAAAAGAAAACTTCAGCCACAAACACACTAATGCATTCTTATAAATGTCACTGCTACATTAAACCGATCTTTTCACACATTTAACAAGTAACAGACACCCATGAATGAATAAACCCGATGAACAAAGACTACAATACAGAAAAATATTCATTAATACAAAGTCAGGATTTGGTAGTATGGCTGCAAGCTGAATTACTAATTTAGCTGCATTCTGAAACAAAGTCAGGAAGTAGATATTCTAATTAATCTATTATGGTTCACTGATGCCAAATTTACGGATTATAGAGCAATAGCCAATATATTTTGGAACTATCTAGACCTGATTCTGAATGCCAAATCTTCGGGTTTTAGCAAGGCATAGTGTATATTATGGTAACTAAAACGAAGAGGAGCAATAGTTAATGGGCCTTTTTCTACTCACCAACTTACTGCGCCTACTTTTTAAAAAGAAAAATAGAACACTAATATTGTCATAAATTATGGCACATCTAAATGCTCCTTTGCAGCAGTATTTTATACAATATGCAGTCGTGGAATGCATGGTTTATTAGTGTCGAATTGAAAAATTACTGAAACAAGCCAGACAAATTATTAATTATTTTCTGTTACCTCGAACAGTACTTTAACTGAAAACACAATATTCATTCTGTCTATGGGATCCGACTACTACAAATGTGATACAATTAGTCTAAACAAAACTTGACGCTCCGATGAATACTATGCTGTGACATAATATTATGTGTTACTGCTAAAGCCCTGAGTTTTTCATAATTACAGTACTTGTGGACTAGCTATATCTTGAAATCTTTTCAATAAAATAAAAATCAATTCTAATTCATATAATGTAAAAATAGCTCTTGTAGCATTGCTGAAATCATATACAAATGTTTTTAAAAACTAACCCACAATACAGGGTAAGCCAACCAGATTTTTTGCATACCACAAACAATGATGTTGGATTTCACTCCCATGAATGACATGTGGAAATATAATTAGTTGTAGCTTGGATAAGAATAATGTGGTTTGTTTGCTGTTAACATAAGTGGAACATTATGCGAGATAATTCAAAACATTGCATTCAAAATCAATAACTTCTTCAAAATAAGTAAAACAGAGAAAGGAAATACAATTTACATGGTTGGTTTTTATATAAAACTGTAATTTGATTTATACCTTTTTCTGTTTTACAACGAACAAAACAAGAATTGACTAGAATCCATTATGACAAACTACTAAATGTATATTACAATGAATATATATATATATATATATATATATTGAATTTAGTAGAATTTGTTTATCACACAGTATATATAATAATAAACTACAGTAAAATTACAATAATGATAAACACAAACATACATGATGACATCATTATAAGAGTTTTTACACAAACCCTTCACATGTTTGCTGGACAACACACACTCATATAACTTAGGTATTTTGAATAGGAATTTGTGAATATTTTGTACTAATGCTGTTATTCTCTTAAACAATCAAGTTATAATCACTTATTCTATCAATCCTGAAGTCCTAAATAATAGCTATGCTAGTTTCAGACTGTTTTTCAATTCATGAACAAAATGGGTCGACATCAGCTTTCCAAATGACCACATGAAAACATTACAACTGATTTGAAAAGTACACAACATCAATATGATACATCAAGTCTAAAAACATCACAGCAAATCTATATATATACACAAGAGGAATTATATCCAACAATGAACGTTAACAGATGATGAGTAATTTGTACTAGTTTTCCAAACAAGGATACCAAATTTTGTTCTGATCAATCCAGCTAACTTTATGAATGAACTTAGAATATCACAAAACCCAGAAAATATCAGATGAAAGTTGGGCATCATCAACCACTTGTGCAGTCAACAATGTTTGTTTACTGAACAATATAAATCAACTTGAAAAATCACAGAAGGACAGTAAATCAAATCTTATAAATATAAAGACAAAATGAGAATACAACGTTATGATAGCGTTTCTAAAACGTTATGATTAAGCACATAACATGGCATGTTATCAATCATATCACACATCAATTAGATGTCATATAGCAATCATATCAACCTTCACAGATATAATTCATGGCAGTGTCAAGGTCACTGTGACAGTCGCGCCGAACATTGCTTTCTCTCGGACAGGTAAAAAACATTCTCTTCACTCTGACTTTTTGTGAACATCATCTTTTGATGTCAATTTCTCGTATTTTTCTTCGTCCACGATAACTCCATCTGTTGTATATTCTAATAAGTGACAATAATACGTATGTGTCTAAGTACAATTTACAATGGAAAGTTACAATAGCGATTACATGAACAAATAATTTAGTGGCTTTCCGCTGATACCCAAAAATAAGTATCTCATTAATTTCATAGAACAAATAGTAAAAAACAAGTCTGCACAGCTCTAAAATGTCCTAACTAAACAGACAAAAAACAATCCAACTCATATAATGAACTGGATTCAGATTTCAAGATAAAAAGCGACGCACACCACTTCCTTAATTACTTCAAATTAGTAAACAAAGAGCATTTAATAAACATTTATCCGAGGAAAAAATCATTCTGAATGAAGTTAATTTCAAACATCTTGCAAACTATTAAAATCCTATTCATTTGGTAATTACTGAAATAGATTTTAAATGTCTGGTCTATCTTAAACTATTCAATATCTATAACTAGAAACATTGATAACACAAGTTAATGCTGCAGCTACATACCATTTTGTTCCATTTCATCGTAAAGCTCTTCATCCACAGTCTCCATACAGCAGAGGGCATAACAGATGATGCTGATCACCAGAGATGGAACGCCAAAGACGACCAGAGCAAGCCACACTGACTCGTTATATATACTCTGTTAATTGGTTGGAAATGTTGATGTTAAAGGGGGGGCAATACATTACTAAATTATAAAAAAAACAGTCAAGCCCAGAAAATAAACCTGAATGAATTCATTAATTTTTCCTGTAGGCTCTGCATGGATTATAATAATATATATTATATTATTTGTACAGTGCCTTTGAATGGCTCCTGCTAGTAAGGGTGCTTATTAATTGCTGACAATTGTCAAAAACTGTATGTCATCACTGTTATAAAGCATATACTAGTATAATTGTAATTTTATATGTTTACAAAATTTTAAAAGTCATTCTTCAAACAGAATCTATGTTGACAATTTTTATGAAGAAAATTAAATAAATTTCAAAACTTTAGGGACCAATGAAAGTCTTGAAGTCAGCACAAATTATTCCAGCTGTAACCCAATATTTTCTTCAATTAACTAATCTGTCTGCTGACTAGTTGGCAAGTAAAGATGATCATACTTAGTCTTAGTATAGAAAATTCTACTATTTACAAATATCAAAATTATAGCTGTCTTTGGATCGGAGACTAAATGAGCCACTAGCAGCGAGCTTACAGTGTTTGACCATAAAATAGGTTAGAATCAGAAACAGCAAAAGTATGGTAAATTCCTAGGAAGATTTATGGTTATACTGTATAGGCAATGGTCATGCTAATATTCAAAACATTTGAGATGGCAGATTCAGTCTAATTTCTGATGAAATGAGTAATTCAATAATAAATCTATGAGATATTTTTTCACTACCTATCAACCTAACCATAGTAGAGGATGATAAAATGGCTATACGACAAGGACATATAGAACTATCATCGATAACTTCAAATTATAAAGAAAGAAAAGAGTAAATAAATCCTACTGTGACCTAAATCACGTATCAAGTCAGATATATCAAACCAAGGTCAGCATCATCTAGACCTTGTTAATCCTTATCTGGGACCACTTTGTAAGATAACAGTGGGACAGATCATGGCGCGGGGTTGTGACATAACTAACTGGACACTGAGAACCAGTATAGAACTAAATAATAGTAATTCATTTAAGGGCCATTTATAGAAGCTTCTAATTTAATGTGGCAAACAATACTTTTTTTTTGAACACTCACACAAACAAGCAAGCTATTTGTTTCCTAAAATTTGCAACTAAACCATCAAACAAAAACAGGAATCTTCTGTCAATCAACTGTTGTCATAAGCACCTGGATGCCATATCAACCTGCGTAATTGACAAGCTACCAAAACTCAGACATCCTTATGGGAAAGCACTCTAATTATTATCAAACAGTTCAGCCCTTTTCTGTGCCATATCAGTGACACAAATATGTCTGTGCTCAGCGATGAAATGTTGTGGACTTAACACTTGTGGTTTTTCACTTTTATATACCGTTTCAGAAGGTTATTGAAAACCTCATCCCAATTTGTGTTTTTTCACTTTTATATACCGTTTCAGAAGGTTATTGAAAACCTCATCCCAATTTGAATACAAACTTGAATAAACCTCCCCAAACCAGAAATTAAAGATAAGATGTCAATGTATACAAACGTTTTAGGGTTAAATCTACTGAATAAAATTACACTGAGATACCGTTAAGTGATGGCTGATTAGGCCATGGTTCTGTTATATTTATGACTGGTCTTTGTCTTCCTTTTTAAACCAACAAAATAACTCTAGGTGCACATCAACAGCTTCACAAATTTGGTTCACATAATATTGCGCCACATATATACACGGATCGCTCGATTTCATCCACCATTTAAAGCCACCACTGGATGAATCTGCCTGTTGACAGTTACGTTTTTTAAACCATGTCAGTTGTGATTGAACAGCTAAACGTCTGTGATGATAAATTATACCACAGCAGCCAACGTTTTACAAAGTCACTGATAAATCTAGTGTATTATCACCCACCGACTTCATCCCAGATGACTGAAGATCCCCTCCACCCAGTGAACCACTATGTTATAAGTGGCTCAGCCTCTGCGCTGGTCACACCTGGTACATATATGTCCGAGTGGTGTCTGCCTAGGCAATCATATCCCACAAATACAGGTAGGGGCCAGATTAGAACCCACACTCTGGAGGATGGCAGTACAGTGCTATAACAAGTGTGCCATTAGAATGCCTGGCCTCTGTGAATAGGAATATACAAAAATGACCTACGAACCCATTTTCGCTCCAAAAACAATAAAATCATTATTAAGATTCTGTGGGAAACATTCAAGATCCAATGATATGCATATGACATTGTTTATAGTTAAGGATGGATTTATCTCAGCACAACAAAACGATAGTCTAGACTAAACACCAGGCCAGGTCTGAACCTCTAAAAGAGTACAACATCAAATTATCTAAAAACTGGTACTAGAAGAAAATTATCTACTGGGTTAAAAAACGGGAAAGAAAATGCTGTTTTGTGGCCACTTTGTGCATACAGTAAACTGTATGGTCGAAGATTCTATAAAGATAATTTGGAGAAGTAAAAAATGAAAGACCTAACTAGGTTGAGATTTGACATCCTCCCCCACCATCCACTGCAAAAGAACTTGAGGGCCAAACGTGCTAGTAATTCAGCCAAAGAGAAGTAAGTCAAAACAGCGTAGGCCAGAATCCTTGTCCATGAAATCGGTGCAGCGGTTGCAAAACCACGTCCAACACAAATCCATCTGATGTTTTCCCAAACACTGATTATTATAAAATACTAAATCTAGTTTTACGTGTGACATGAATAATTTCATGATAATTGAAATCATTTCAAGTCAGAAATTAATACAATAATGCTAAGACTGTATGCAGATTCATGTCAATAGTTTGGTGAAGAAATACAAATATTACAGCTATCATAAATGGCACCAGGAGCAATGTTTTTCTTTCTCTTGTATGGTCTTTTCTGTACAAGATCATTAAAACATACATATTTCTGGACCAAAAAAAGGGTTGAGAGCTTCTACTCATGTAACTAATGTATTATATATATATATATATATATATATATATATATATATATATAAAGGACAAATATATAATGAGGATCATTATATTTGAATTATATCCCCTTCTGTTGTTTATAGATGCGCTATCATCCGTCAATAAATCATACATGTAATTTGAGTTAATCCACATATCTTAACACTTAAATATAACAAAGTCTAGAGGTATTAGTATTCACACACACACACACACACACACACACACACACACACACACACACACACAGGGAGAGATAGTTGTACTTACATAAACTACCATGGTAATGTCATAGAAAAACCTTTTAATATGTTGCCCAATGCCATTACCTCCATAAGACTGCAAAATAACAAATTGAAAGACAATAATAATAGAGAACAAGGATTTATAAACACGAGATAACATCTCTTATGTAAATCTTAATTTTTTTTGGAATTTGACATCATAACCGTTTTTAGACATGTCTTTATCCTCTTCTGTGTGTTCAGTAAAAGAAAATTAACTCATGTTTAAGCAGACAAACAAAACAACCAAAAAGTTAACCTAAAAGTCAGTCGGTAAGCAATACATATTGTGAAAGCAGAACCATTATCACTGATATAAAGCAACACAAATCTTCATACCAGAGATTTTTCCATCATAACATCTTCTAGGAACTTGTTTATATCTTCTACATTCAGCTTGTCAACATTAAAGCCAGTCTGTGGTAAATAGTAGAAGTTGGTCTCCATGTCCCACACTATGATGTATGGAGTTGCTGGTCGAGACATTGTAATTGAATTGCCAGCCTCTGGGTCATCCATCCACATGAATTGGAAATGTCTGTTTGAGAATGGATTCTTGTTACCATTTGGCATGATATGATAATTACTCTGTTCTGACACATAGACCAGACACATGCTTAGGTATGCGCACACATCTATCAATATGTGGAGGTATGGAACATTTTATTTTTAGATTAATGTATGTATAGTTGTATTTAGATTTATGGAGGTAGGTTTCGAAGGATGTTTAGATATGTTGATGCTCTGTGCCTGTTGCCTCTTACTATGTAACCTAAAACACACACCTAAGTACCATAACAAAATTAAACTAAACACTCCTGCATCAAACTGCACTGTATAAGATAATAAAAACATTTCTATAACAAGTAAATAATTTTGAAAATTTTAATTATCTATTGCAGTATATCAACCAAATCCTTTAGGATATTGGTTTTCTGAGGTCACCAACAGTAATGACATCGAATAATTTGATAAACTCTTCATTTAGTAATAGTCCATACGCTATAATAATATATGACACACCACATTACAAACACACAGGGTTATGATCTGGGGTATTACCATTAACCCATTACACGCCATTAATTAGTGCCAATTAATGGTTTAACACTGCCAACATATGACAAGCCTGTCCTACAGCATGCTATATAATAATGAACCATTTACCAGCCATGACTACATACTTGTGGTATTTCTCCCTGTATTTTGTAGCCAATAAGATCCCTAACTGCTTCACCCTGAAATAAACACAGAACAATAGATACAATATAGATACTAGTTTTTACTACTCACAGATTATGACCAAAGAATAGAGCCATTAACCACACACACACACCTAAACTGCTGAAATTGTAAGATTATGTTGAACTCCAAAGTCACCAACATTTTTTTTTTAAATCGTCTTTCAAATGCAACCCATATTAGTTGGAATAGGTATGCTTTTGGTGCTTTTAAAATATACTTTTTGTCTTCAAAATATAGAACTGAATATGTTTTCATCAGAACTGCTTTAATCTGTACCCATAATAATAATATTGTTATTATTCAGCATTGTTTATTCATGATGTACAAAACCACCAAAAATACTTTTAAATAACTCCTCTGGAATCACGTCTAGTGAACACAAAACCACAAAACGTATTTATTATAGTGTACATTGTTATGTTGATGAAATCACTGACATACAGCATAGACACAGTTGGGATTAAAACCAGGTGCTGTGGAACTGGATCCAAACGTATAACCAGCTAGCCCATGGAGACGCCCAAGTTTTCTATCAATTTAGTATAGAACTTATTGATAAAACTATCTTGCTTATAAAAGACAATTATTTTTCTTTTCTTTTCAAAGATTTGTACCACATATTCCCCTGGTATGGTTCCTCTTAATTAACTTGATTGAACTGATTTGATGGATGAGTGTTGTATTATTAATCAATGTTATATTCATCCAATCACAGTGACTGTATTGAAAATAGTTGGCATCAATGTTTATTAACAATCCAATTTCTTGTTGTTGTTATTCCTGTTGTTGTTGTTGTCAAAATCAAATACATTGGGAGGAGATGTCCAGTCAAAAGACATGAACAACAAATTTTGAAACACCCCCCCCCCAACTCATATATCAGATTTACACCGATGATACAAAGGATTTTTTCCTCTGGAAAAATTTCATACCTGCCTTGTACATGTTTTTGTTTTTAAATTAATATTAACCAATATCTGCACATCCTTTATAGAAATAAAAGTTACTTGTACTGTGGCAATTAGTTGCTGCCACCAGTTCATCCAACATAATAACTGAAGTAATAATTAATTCAACATCTTACTTGTATCACACCACCTGACTCAGCAGCTTACCTGTGATGAGTGGGACAAAACTCTTACTGGTATAATCCTGATGGACCAAACCCACCTGGATAAAGGTAGCTGTAATAATATCTAAGTCAGTGATTCAACATGATATACTGATAGCATCCTCTGGGCATATCATTCTTCGAAATACGAATTCACACAAATTGTACTGTATGCCAGTGTCTACGAAGATGGCTCTGTGGAATGGACAACTGTCTCGAAATAATAATTAATATAAACCTTTTGGCAGTTGATGTAGTCGAACGTCATGTCATCGTGACCACCATATTGTGAGAAGGATATGTTATATGGTTATAATAACGAGTTTTAATATAATTACAAAACTATCATTGAAGGCAATAGTACAGACTAGGTTATTACCAAGCTAAATACCATCAGATTATATGCATTGTGTGTGTGTGTGTGTATGTCATTTAGCAGTGTGGAATAAGGTGCTGGCACAGGGAATCATGAGTACAATCTGTAGACAATTGATCAGAGGTCTAAACCAGACAAAGCAAACTCTCCATGCTGAGACGTGTAATACGTATGTGTGTGCGGTCATGTGAGCGCGCGCGCGCGCGTGTGTGGGTGCGATAGCGTTGTATGAAAGTGGCTGTAGTAAGGAGAATCAGGCACCAATGATTATCCAAAAACGAAGACAATGCACCAATACTTCTGGTCGTAAATGTTCACCGTCTGACTGGTAATTGACGGCAACACGAACAACTCTGTCCCTTTTGTTTTGATCGATGGTTATGTCGTTTATAACAAAACCACATAATCGCTCTTCTTCACGTCTCAGAGCCGCCGTATGGCAAACATTTACTAATATCAACAGAATGCGGAGAACGGCTAAATTTAGCAATCAGTCGTGGTTCTTCCCCCGAAATACAAATACATTTCGGCAACGGAAAAATGTGGAGGTGTATTATTGGTAAACAAACAAACTGTCGGCATGTGGCTCTTCGGAGTAGAGGTGTCCGGGGTTTAAAAAAATTATTATTACGAATGAGCGGGGGAACGCCTCGCCACTTAAGAGATAAACTGCGGCAAGTGTCTGGAAGAATTTCCCGTCCAAATCCAGCTGTAAAGTGGCGGAGAAAACATTCTGCTTTATCCGGATGCTAACCTCGCCATTTATTGCAGTCCTGTCTCTAAACGGAGTACATAAAGATGAGTTACAAGTAAACAGATGTTAACAACTACCGCATTTCAGCAGTGCGTGCGTGTGTGCGTGTGTGTGTGTGTACTGATTTTTACCATGTTTCATTCATCAGCTATTTGCAGATTTACTCAATGGCCTGTTTTTAGCACAATGTTGACATTCCAGCCATTCTGATGAAGAACTTACGAGCTCTGCTACTACGACCTCTTAAAACCGTTCTTGTGTTAATAGTTTCTTCACTCCAACTTGTGCCAGACGTAATTTGGCGTAGGCAGAAGGCCGGGCATTCCTGGCAATTACCTCCATGTTTGTCGCTGAAAACACCCGACAAACACAGGGTCCCCCCCCACACAGCAACCCTTCACCGCCACCAGCCGTAAGGGTCCACCCCCATTCTTTAAATGTAGAACCGCTAAGAACATTTTGGATAGAAAAAAACGGAAATTTAGTCAGGAAGTTTTGCTTTAAAGAGCTGCACGTGGTTTAAGTTAATAAAATAAGTGAGCAGACGACAAACTGTGGGAGTCTAGAGAGCACAGTGTGTGATATGAAGGCTCTAGTGAACCTATAATCCAGGAATAATTGGGGATACATTCAGAAAAGGTAACAAGCAGTATATATATATATATATATATATATATATATATATATGTGTGTCTGTGTGTGTGTGTATATATCCATCCATACATCTATGTGAATGTATATGTGTGTCTGTGGGCGCGTGAGTGTGTATGTGTGGGATACATGCGTACCCACGTAGGTACATATGTTTGTATTTATAAACATTGATATAACTGTATGCCCAAACGTAAGTATAAATATATGTTTGTATTTAATAATTATGTGTGTGTGTGCGCGCGCGCACACACACACACACACACACACGAATGTAAGCTATACATAAGTACGTTTTATGTAATGGTGTTTGCGTGTATGTAGGTGTCTAGTTTATTTAGCCTTAACGCTGGATAGGTATAGAAAACATTCCACACCAAACAGGTAACTTGATTGGATTAGGAACGTGCACGTATCTGTGTTTATACACAACTCTATCCGAATGTCAGACAGATGAATCTATCTGGATACGTTAAACCGTCAGATATACGTATCAGTATATGCCTGTCTGATAGACGTCGGCGGAGGAACCTAATCTGCAAGCTTTTCAAATACTTCTAAGAAATCCCCAGTTTTATCCCCACTACAATGACGTAATGGAGTTATCTAACAACTGAAAACTGTCGAATTATCCGCCATAAAATTCCATTTAAAAAAACCCTCTTAAAACAAAACAGCTTCATTAATGGCGGTTTTTGCCATCAAAGCCAATCAGCCACGGGGCACCGAGGCAACTAGGTACGAATGATAAAACATTCCCAGTGATCCGGATACCTTTACAATGTGAACCTGGATCGTGGCGGCAGGTTGGGAGACTCTCGGTGATATAAGCGGAAACGTAGAAGACCGGCTATCGTGGAGCGAAGAGGTCGGGCTCACGTCTCCCCCACCCCATCCCCTAAAACACATCATTACTGATGTATTGTGGTAATCGTCTCTAGAAATATCGTCAGCCAGTTTGTTGCCGTGTCCCACTTCCGGCTCAGCCATCTAAGTACATAATTATGTTTAGGCGGATAAAGCCGCCCCCTTGTTTACTGAACACAGCGCATTGATTATGCTAATTTAAGACACATTTTCTGGTTAGGATTCACGAAATACGGGACATTCCAAAGCCAACTCATGAATGATAATCTTGGCTATTTTTGAAACGCTTTTCCTGAGAGGTCTATCTGCGCGCGTTTTCTGTGATACGTAATATATATATATAAGTGGCTAATCGTGGCCTTTGGCTATTTCAGACAGCGTTCGGGTGAACAACCCTTACTCGGGACGGCCCCAGGGAACCTTTGAGGCAACACATCTGAGGAATCGAATAAAGTGAGAAATGACGACGAAGTTGAACCGAAAAATGACGGAGTGAGAAGTTGGTTGGCTGCTACTGGTCCAACGGTTTATCTGTAGAATACCGCTCACGTGTGTCTCTAGGGTACGCGCGCGCACACACCCACACTGCCGTCATGAAGTGGACGGCCCTAGTAGGGAACTTCATCTCCATCACACGCCGATGTCTTTGGCTAGCCTGTTGGCTAACAATAATAGCCAATAATTCGGGTCTGTTGGCCAAGCCTCGTGGCACGGCAGCAAATAGCAGGGGCCTACTGAAACGTTCTGCGGGTCTGGTGTCGTCGTCAGATCCCGAAGCGAGGAGCTGGAGGGTGACGACGCTGGCCACCAAAGTGTCACCGTCGTCATCCGTTCTAGAACCGGGCAGCATCGCGGGCTCGATGAAGCTAACGAAGGCCGAACGCCTCCGTCGCCGGAAGCTGGAACGAAAGCAGAAACGTCTCTCGAAACAGCAAACAATGAAAAAGTCCAAATCCAGATCTCACCCGGCCAGACACGGCACAAAGGACATAAAGACGAAGTTAAAGGACAGTCTGGATACCGATCCCGATTGGTCGGCGCCGGCGGCCATCGCCGTCAATGCGGCCAAGGACAACATGCAGCAGTACGCAGCAAAATCGATCACGGCCGCAGAGAACGACGTTCTGGCCCACGGCAAGGCCAACAGATACGCGATGACGCCGCGTGACCTTTATTCCATGATGCTGGAGATCGAGAGTAAACTGCTCGGCGAGATGGTCAGATCTCGGGACACGAACGACCTGCTAGCAAAACATTCCACATGGATCGACGTGCTCAATCGGACCGTGAGCGAAAACGACGAGAACTTCACCAAGCTCCAGTCGGAAGTGGAACACATCCGGAACGTGCTGAAGTCGGAGGACGAATATCATCGTAGCATAGAAGTAAAATTATCCGGCCTAATGTTGGACATAGCCGAGGTTAGTGTCGTACAAACAATATAAAAGCGCTGTACGTACAGTAGAATTCCCTTAATTCCACATCCAACCCTTATTATAGCGAGTCTGCTGACTTTTTAAAGTTCTGACCATGGAAATGTTGTCATGTGTATCTTTATATAGCTGATTTTTTTCATAACAAACATCGCATCTCGGCGTCAGTCGGGCAATCAGTCAGTGTAATTTAGAGACACAATATCATCTAAAGGTTGTTCTACGATGATCCCATCCCCCATTTATTCACCTCATTCAAGAGGTTACAGCTTCCGTAATTTTTTTTGGATTGTTCAAATTACTGTAAAACCACAACATCCTGCCATACCTCCATCAAAATGACCAACGTCTGGACCGGAAACAATATCTCACAGTTCCAAATGTCCTCAAATAGAATCAGGATCTTAGCAAAAGATTAAACTATGGCGGTTCCACTTATCTCCTAACACTTGTGATGTAGACTGTTCTATATTAGAGTGTTGAGTGGATCTGTTTAGTCTCAACATTAATCAAACTTGGAACACATGAACGATGAGAGACTTCCTAGGGCGACAAATACCCTAAAACACAGGTATGGGTTAGATTTGAACCCATAACCTGCATGTTTACAGTGTAATGCTGTACCATTAGGCCATCGGAAACAGAAAATGTTTTTAAACCGCAGTCTCTTAGAGATGAGTGACATTCTGAACTATATTAATTTGTCACGTGAAGTCAGTTGGCGCGAATGATATGCAAGATATACTTAACATTTATAAAATCATATTGTCCTTAAAATGTTTCGATTACCCGTCATCATAATATTTTTCGGTCATCCACATTTATTTCGAGATGACCATTTTGGATGGCTGATCAGTGCTCTCGCTAAATATCATACAATGCTAGCCACCATCGACCTGTATTAAGACCAATTATCGCCAAAGACCACCGATCGCAGGTTTCAATGCTGGCCTTAAAACACATGTTTCGTTTTTGTTACACGAACATCGCTAAACGGCACATTTTATTTCCAGGTAAATAACCTGCTATCAACTTCTGAGAAGAGAGCATCCACAAGACTAGAAGATAAGACGATTCCTGTCGAGTCATCTCCTATGACGCACTGTCAACACACGGCCAATGTAACCCGATACAGAGGTAGGTACTAATTTAATAATTACCATCACAGGAAAGAACTGATCAAATGAACTCTATCCAATGTAAGTTCTCTTTAATATAGATTCGTTCCTCATAGACGTCTCCGTGGTTATTAAATCGCCTGATTCTGTCCAAACGCTAAATGAAGAAGTTACGAACTATTACCAAAATAAACTGGGAATTGCAAATAATCATTAAATAATTCTACGTCCTTTATGATGAGTCTAAAGAGAGTCACGACAGAGATAGTATAACCATTACACTGTTCAAAGCCTAGGTGTTAAGGGAGCCCACTATTGCTATGCTAAAAATGTACGAATGTAAAATGACTACCAGTCATTTAGTTTATCACATGAACAGGTTTTTCGCGCGAACAATAGGCGGAAAGGTTGGAATGCTGGCTATATGACGTCACAGAGGAACAAAGCCACCACTGTTACTTGGATGCCAAGTATATTTAAAATATGGAAAAATATCGAATATTTTCTCAGGTGTCATCTCTTATTCTTATTAATGTGATGTTTTTAATTATCTACCTAATGATATGCTTGGCCAGAGTGTGTTGCGTAGGAGTACAGTGATGTTCCTGAAATGTCAGCGCACATTATGAACCTAATCTTGCTGGGGGGCAAACTCTCAGGGATGTACTTGGACAATGGTACCTTGTTTAAACTATGGCGTGACATAATAATGGAATATTTGTTATTGCGAAGCAATGCGCAGTTAAAATTTCTATGGCACTTATCATTTGACAGTGTAATCTTATTATTTAAGCCGTGTTTCTATTTACCAAATTAACATGCTTGTCAAATTACAACGGAAAATACCAGGTGAACCTCATGAAGATTACAACACACACACACACACACACACACACACCAAAATGTTGAAGTTATTGTCAATTTATTTTTGAATTGTCTACTGAATAATAACTATCAGAATTTTATTTAAATGTTGTTACTGGTATATTTTTACCCAGTAGATGGCGTCACTGCATGTTTTTTTAGACCTATAATAATAGATGGCCATATTGATGATAATATCAATAATATGATATCAATGAGGGATGCACAGACAGACATTCTTATTTCAGCAAACTCAATTCGTTTTGTCAGAAATTGACCATTTAAAGCCTGAAAAAGTTATCTTCGCATCTGTAAACGTCATGTAATCCTTAACGTTTAATGAGTAGAAATGTTCCAACATTTTCTGTTAATTAAACTAAACTGAAATCGAGAACGACCATCTTAATCCAAAAGTATTTGATCTGTTGCCATGGTAAACTGCACAGAAAAGACTTACCGTGGTCCTCTGGATGGTGGTCAGAAGCCTTCTAACATCTGGGAAGTACGGAACTTTGAGCCTATGATCAGTCAAAAATGTTCTTATTCAACTGAATCTTTATACTGACAAACGGAATTTAAAATTTATTGATCCAGATGAAACTGCTGGTTCATTTCTATCCCTGTTATGCTTATTGCAGGCATGAGTGACCTTTGAATTTCTTCCCCTGAAAACCAGGAAAAGAAGTCGCACCTGGGGGTGTGGAGGAAACATTTGGATTTTGTGCATTCTTTGGACAATTTGAGACTAATTAAATGGGGATAAAACATGCTTCTGCATGAGAATTATTTTCAAGCCATCAGTTTGACCCACTCCCATCTCCAAAAAAGTTATTTGGCTCTGGAAAAACCGGAATTTCACCGAAAACTGGAAAACTCTTATCTCTGTTATTGTGAACACAACTAAAATATAACAACAGTAACAACAAACAACAACAAACCACTGATTAACTTCAACATGCCTGCCACACAGACTCCTCCATTATAACCAGCTATAATCATATTAATCCATGTTATGGTTCTTATTGCCGAATATTGATTCTTTAAACAGAACTTGTTCAATATCAGATTTGATCATTCTCTTTCCATCCAAATAAATAAAAAAATAATGGAGCAAGAAAATTACGAAAAATTGTCCCGATGTTCAGGAGGAAAGAAATCATCTAGAAATCGACAAATCTACATCAACCAGGCACACATCTGTGGCTAATGTGAATGGACTTTTTGTGAAAGGTCATTTTTATTCTGGTTCATCATACGGCCATTACACAATCAAACATGGAATAGAATTAAACCTGTTTGTTAAAATCTTAAATATTTACTCCACGTGGTCAGTCTGAATGGTACTATCTGTGTCAGTCAGTCAGTCAGACAAAATCAGTCAATCCATCAGTCAGTCAGTGACATTGAGTAAATCTGCCACACAGATAGACAGACAATCTTTAGTGAGTTGATTCAACCATCTGTCAGTAATCCAGTTGTTCATACATTTTTTTCCAGTTAATCAGTCAGACAGTAATTAAACCATTAGCTCACAAAGTGACAGACTGATCCATTTACTGACTGATTTAGTCAGTCATTGAATCAATTAATCATTCATTTAGTCAGTATGTTCATCAATCAATTAATCGGGCACTTTGTGAGTTGATCAGTCAATCAGTAAGCCTGTCAGTCAGTACATATGTCTGTCAGCTAGTTCATCACTCAGTTAGTCAGTCAGTCAGTAGTTATTCGTTTATTTAGTTAGTCATTCAGTCAGTATTTTTCATTCATTCATTCAATTAGTATTAATTCATTCATCCAGACATCCACATTCTTTCATCCATTCAGTTAGTCTACAGATATCCCAGTCTTAAAAATATAAACCCACAAAAACAACAACAATGTTATAACCACATTATCACGTTCAGACATTAGAAGATCTCATTATAATGTTTGGACAGAAAGATAACTTTAATCTCTCCCGAGTACACCGGTTATTGAAGAGCTTAAGTACATCAATTAAATAATAGTCAGTCAGTCAGTCAGTCAGTGGGTGTAAATAACATTCACAATAAACCACTTAACAGCAGTTTTTCAAGATAAACAGACATGGCTGACTGTATAAACTGTCTGATAAATACAAACCAACCAATCACAATCTCTCTATCTCTCCATACAAGCTGAAATATGATCCAGAATGCTAAACCACAGTTGATGATCATCTGTATTAATTACAGCTGGCGTTCTCTACACGGATGCTAATTAACTGTTGGCAAAGGAAGATAAAACTCGCCAATGTTCACATGAACCCGACCAACAGAACCAACTCTGCCAAATCCATTAATTTTATGCTCCAGTTTTCTTATATTCGTGCCGCTCGCTCGTATTAGAAGCTTCCCAGCAACGTATCCGATATCGTGGTTGGAGTTTTTCTAGGTCTTCTTTGAAATTAACACCAATCTCATGTAGCCTTGTTATTGGTGTCAGGCAAATAAAATATACTGCTACTAAACGATCTTTCGCCTAACCTCGGGTTACTTTTAACTTCTTGGCACAAAACATCCTACGATACAGAGATGTACAACATTTAAAAAAAACCAAGGAACCAACCACATGCATATTTCAGGTATTTGTCACCATTTCCTCGTTTGAGATTGCTCGTGAATCAGAGATCATTTTTACAGCAAATGTTTACTGTGTCGGAGCCTCAAACACATGACAATGCATGACGCGTAGAACAATACTATTGATAAGCGAGGCCAAAAAGACCCATACTTCTAAATGTTGAAATTAGAAGGAAAATAAACGAGGAGAAATAACCAGGATTTATTGTAGCACAAAAACGTGAAGAGAGTTAGAATGATAAATTAAATGGGTGTCTGTGAAAGAAACTGGGATGATCAACTCCTGAAGCTCAAACTTATTTACGTAGATCCTTATTTGTCATATGCTGGGTTTAAAAAGAATACCTCCATCACACAACTAGCTTAATCACCTGAAATTGGTACACAGGAAATTAATAAGCAGTTTTGGGTTCGGTAAAGATCTCATAACACGCAATTATATATATATATATATATATATATATATATATATATATATATATATATATATATATATTATATAAACAAACTGTGATCTAATATTTTGTTACTTTTGAACTAAATTTGTTTTGTTGCCCCTTTCTGTGAAGTTTTCCAATGACTTGAAGCCCTATAGAATCATCTCTCTCTCTCTTTTTCTCTGTGTGTCTGTGTAAATAAAGTTGGTCACAATTTTTTGGTAGGTTCACATATTTGCCACCTAAGATAAATAGATGGTTTGGGTTCCACAGAATTGTATAGGCATCACAACAATTAATAGATTTATAGATATGTATATTGGCTCTTAGTAGTATGAGCGCTAGTGCTACACACACACACACACACACACACACACACACACACACGTACCATCAATCACCTTGCCATTACCTTTCAAGGT
The DNA here is from genome assembly GCA_025642065.1 of Paralvinella palmiformis. Taxonomy (NCBI): domain Eukaryota; kingdom Metazoa; phylum Annelida; class Polychaeta; order Terebellida; family Alvinellidae; genus Paralvinella; species Paralvinella palmiformis. The sequence continues at coordinate 290,915 of JAODUP010000324.1, forward strand.
TATCAGTGTCTAAAAGTGGAAGCCTAAATTAGACTAGTTATTTCTATAACAGGATTACCCCCCTCCCCCAAACAACAACAACAACGTTATCATAGATAGGTAGCTATCAGAAAAAGAACATCATCTAATATCAACTCTGTTGAACCGAGCAAGTTTTTACACTGAGATGAAATCAACATCTGAACTTACGCTCTCTGATCACTGAACTGATTCGAACCAGTTAACATCAGATCATGGAGAAACAATCAGCTATAAATAGTCTGTACATGACATAGCCTTCCATATATAAGTGTGTGTGTGTTCGTGTTGAGATTGGACATGCTACCAGATTATAGTTTAGCTCAATGGTAAGGTGCTACACTGTATATTGGCAGGTTCTTGATTCAAATCTACCAACTGGCTGCTGGTGTTTCGCATGCTGACTGATTGACACAGCCATAAATATATCAGCAGCTGATGTTAGTCGGTGATGAATAATTGTATGCATTATATGTCTGTAGCTGGTAGACAGTATACCTCCTGAATGCTGATGATGGTATAATATTGTATAGGTCCCATACCAGACAGTCCAGAGTATCAGTGAGTGCAGCTGTGAGATCTAACTAAAACAGAAATTCCTGATAACACCAGAGCAAGTTAGGACCTATGAAATAATTAAATACATAATAATAATGTGGAACATATGATTACAGGCTATGAACAACACGCATTCTTTGATTACGGGTACGCTGAGGTAATAACCCCAGGCCAACATCAGTGCGAGCTCTATGTGGCCCAGCCTAACACACAGTCCTTAAATCAAATATCAGTTACCGGGGAATTAAAAAAAACAAACAAGCTAGCATGGTCAGGCCACACTTAAACAATTATATCCTTTACTTGTATTTTACTTACTGAGAAACACAGACTGAAGAATGCCAAGTTGATGAAGTTAGTGTAATTAGATCAATGTTAATTGGACAAGTCTAACATAGAAATAATTAAAAATTTCACAATTACTATACGTAACCACCAAATTTTCTGACAAATCTAACATCCATACAACTGAAATAAATTGTGATAGATAAGTAACGTGGACTTACAAAAGTCTACACCAACACGCAATATAATGGTGTATTAAAAGAAAACTTCTGATTCACAATTAAGATGTCCACTGCATCGGCATACGTCAAAAATAAGTCATTAGTGAAACCTAAAACTGTATCCAGACATCCGTCTAAATCAAATTAGCCAAAACACGTTCCAGCCTTTATGATCAGTTGTACCTGTTGTATTAAAGCTGTTCGGCAACAAATCGGTTGCTCCAGTAACCAGTTGCTAGTATTAGGCTGGTACTGCCAGGATCGCTTTGTGTACCCAGTTATACATAGAACGTGGGATTAATTACTAAACTAGTTAGTTACATAAAGGTCATGATATTTTTCGGAACATAAGTTTTGGTGGCCGCGTTAAACCTCTCACTGGACTGTCTATACAGCACCTGAGAACTGTTTAGACCCAGCCTGTATAGTGGCATAATATTGTTGGGATTGATTCTGACGTGTACATCAAGTTACTGAGTGTTTAGCCACTGAACGACTGACTGATTATTAATGTGCTTTACTTAGGCTCAAACTAGCAGATCTTGAAATATCAACCAAACTTCTAGTCATGGATGACGCCAAACTGACAACAGACTAAATGAGATGAAGCAATATTGCTCCACCACCACCATTTCACACCTCCACCAATTTCCGATCTTCTTTATTTACAGAACTATACAAGATAATAGGCCACACATATGACAGTAAGAATTCACTAATGACAGAAGTAAATAACGAATTCTGGAACTAAGAATGTCATTTTTTACACCAGTACAGATATCGCGCTGACTCGAGGAGTAACTGATCCAATTTTTTAATAAAAGGCATTGATTTATATTATTTTGACTTCTGTTTGAGTCACTATCTTGTGAAGTCAGTTCTGCAAACTCATGGTCCAGATAATGTTTTTCTGTAACAGCTTGGATCGATCGATTGATTGATTGATTTGAGCTGATTAACCATGACACGCTGGTCACCCCCGAGACATGTGGCCGATGGACGTCTGGCAGGGGAAACAAACTCCAATAATACAGTCTTAAGCCAGATTTGAACCCATAACCTGGAGGTTCACCGTGCAGTGCTCTATTACCACTGTATCACCATCATGCCCTATGATGGGCTGGAGAACTCTGGGAACGAGTTTATAGAGTCGATGTTTATTTTGGCGTAAGAAGTTTGATAATCAGTAAATCACTTTCCGGGTATTTTCTTTCCCACAAGCCACAGAATCTGAAAGATCCACATAGCCAGTGGCCCCATAGTATCACCATCTGTTATCATCCTTTAAATCACATTCTCTCTCCTTTACAGACTGTGAAGAGTTGTATCACCACGGCCACACGACCAGTGGCGTGTACTACATCAGCCCACTCTACTCGTCCTGCCCACTACCGGTCTACTGTGATATGGACACGCCACCTGGTGGCTGGATGGTGTTTCAGCGCCGTCAGGACGGCTCAACCAATTTCACCAAGGACTGGGTGGCATACCGCCAGGGATTCGGTGACGTGACCAAGGAATTCTGGCTCGGCAACGACAACCTGTTCTTGCTCACCAATCAGCTACACTATCAGCTCCGCGTCGACCTCTGGGACTTCTACGGTAGTCGGGTCTTTGCTGAATACCTGCACTTCAAGGTGGATGGTGAACGGGATCGCTACCGACTTCACGTCAGCAATCACACAGGAACAGCACCAGACAGTCTACATAACCACAACGAGGTTTACTTCAGCACGCCCGATCGCGACAATGATCTCTATCCAAGCTATCACTGCGCCAAAGAATGGGAGGCTGGTTGGTGGTTTAGTAACTGCTGGTTTGCTATACTTAATGGCAGATACCACGATACAACGAAGGTGGAATACAGAGGCATATCATGGAACGACTGGAAAGCTGAACAACTGCAGAAAGTTGAAATGAAAATGAGGCCATCAGGGTATTGAACATTTATCACCAGATACGTTTTACTATTTAGCAAAGTTATGCTCATGTCCTATATTACAAGATATATTTATCTAGCTGTGAGCACCAATACAAACTGCAGCAGCTAATGGAAGCAAATTTAATAATAATCATAACAATAAAAAAATGTATATTTATAAAGTGCATAATCATATGTAATATGCTCTAGGTGATACAGTTAAAAAACACAAAAGAAAATAATTAAATAACAATAAATGTCTTGATTAAGGAAAAATAACCACTTTCTATAATATGTAAGACTTTAGATTGTATTAATTTTTTCTTTTCTTTTTAAAGGTTCGATTACCAGTACTTTCTTGCAATTTATTTGAAAGTATTGTTATTTAAATGCTGGATGTATATTATAACTTTATGATATTAAACGTTAATCATCTATATTATCATCAGATATCTAACAAATTAAATAAATTGCCTACCTCTATGACGGAGATAATACTCATTAGATGCTAGGATATAAGGCCATTTATGATTTACAGAGATTCCCAATCTATAGGTAAGTCTATCTGTCTGCTTATCTATATAATTTATCTCCCTACATTGATCTCTGTGTACTTGTTTTGGGACCTCTGCGTATTTGTTCTGGGACAGAGGCCTTACTGGCAAGCACACGCCCTCCACCACCAAACAGGCAAATCTCTATCTCTGTCTGTGTGTGTGTGTACTAACACTTTAAGTTACCAATCAGTCCCTACCAAGAGCTAAACCTTCCCATCCAGTCATAACGCGATCATAAATATAATTTACAGCCATGATTACCAAATTCCTTTCGCCAACAAAAACAAACAGGTAAAATAAAATACAAATCCACTCCATATATAAATATGACAAATACATATACCTCATTCTCTACATTACTTCTGACTCTGGTTCCGTTTCTACTTTATGCAAATTTCACAGGTTCACTCGTCACATGAATAATATGAACTAAATACAACATTTTACTTACTCCAATTGAAAGACTTAACACTGCCCTGTAAACCTCTTATATTCCTTCCCTATTATAAACATCTGGCCACACCATCACTTATCAGATGTAGTGCCTTCAATAGATGTTTCTCGAAAGATGCAATCAATGGATTTATTGAGGAATCCAAAATTTAATCAATATTCACAAAAGACTGTATTATAATCGTTTAGTTAGACCATGACAAAGAGTAATCAACTCTTAAAGAAACTATGTACAGTTTGTTGTCATCAAACAAGTGTATATGTAGCCAATTGACAATGATACTGCTTCATGTGTCTGACCATAGGCGACTAATTTATTGTAATATGTCTTGTATTTTGTGTGAAATGGCAAATATTGTCTTGTTCCATTTAGTGAATAAATATGTGAAATTGTTTTATACAACATACACATTGTGCCACAATAAAACTTTATCTTTTTGTCGTAGTTTGGAAACAACAACTACACACAACTGCAGACACATTCTCAGAGTTCATCAGTATCAATTCTATACACAACCACTCAACATTAGATGACAGAGTCTCCCCTGCTATATAACGAGTGAGGTGGCATGCCTCATTGATTTTCGACACCGCCTCGCAGCAAATATGCTGAAAACACCATCTCATTGCTATTTCGACGATGCATTATTTTTATTTCAGAATGTTTTGTCATCAGCAAGCAGTATAAAATGATGCCACAAAATCACTTACATTTCTGCAACATCGCGCATTTAGCAATGATATATTTTAAGCTAAGATTCCAAATACACGGTGTGTGGATATGATGAAAATGGAAAAGCATATAAACGAACAAGAGCACTTCCATATGTCCGGATGCGGCATACAATTTCAGTGGAGTAGCATGGGTTTTGGTCACGCTGTGCAATAGGCCACCCCCTTTCTTAATGTAACAGACCTTTGACAGCAGCAAACACAGGTACATTGTACATAAAAGATTTACCTACGGGGGGACCGTGTGACAACAAATGGTGCCAACTGTAAAATTAATCCATTTGGGAAAACAACCATTAGGTCTACCAAAAAATACCGCAAAGTCACAGAAAAATAATAAAATTATAGCATTGCCGCCCAACCCCCCAAGTGGCCGCACACCCCATGCACAATTTGGTGGGATTTTAGATTCTTTGGTCAACCTGAAGTATTGTTGGAATTTCTCCCCATCAAATTGTAGTTCCTTGACTACGTTATAGTATGCTCCTTGTTGAATCCAGTTTCTGTTTATATCATGTACCTACCAGTGGTGTTTTCTTTGCTTAATACATTTTTTAATTGCATAAATTTATATTCAGTAGCAATCAGTAACAATTTATTTTGCTCCATTTCCAACAGAGAAAGCTGCAATTTAGACTGATTAGCCATGTTCTTGGCATAGAAATCTTTGGCCTATTCCTGAATAAGCATTCTAAGTTTGTAACAACAGGATATTGTTTTAATAATAATTTTATAAGTATTTTTTGGCATTTATAATGTGTAAATCTGTTTTGGGGAGTAACTGACACACAGAAACATTTTGTTTGCTATCCATTTTGTATTTCTATTGTATTGCCATGTTTTTGGCTTGAAAATCCATGGGAAAACATTTACATGGAATCACGCAAATTGCATGCTGTATGATACTTTGTGTAGAGAAGCAATAGGTTGGACCCTTATGGCTTCACATCCTCGGTGCTGGCCTGTACCACCTCGTGCTCATTTTTAGTCAAGGGAAACACTGAGATGATATACAAGCGTTCTACAACAGAGATGTACCTTAAACTTATGTGTGCACCACAGAATAATTCAGCTAAAAAGTTATAACTGAAATACAACAGTAGACAAATAATTGTGCCTTCTTAATTTACATTCATTAACTGCCTAATTACACACACACACACACACACACACACATACACACATATATGGTTCAGTGCATACACAATTATAGTAATAAAAATAAACTAAAATGATAACCTGTTAACTTTTGAAATAGTTGAATTTTTAGTTTGAATTTCCAGCCAAATATTTCAGTTGCTGAAACATGATCCCTCGAGCATTAATCAAAACTAGATCTACAAGGAGAGGTATAAAAGAAATCAGTAGCACTAACAATTCTTGACACAGATAACTAATAACACAAACAGTTAATGACACAGACAGTTTATGGTACAACCCATTTATGACAGTGTATCATTGTAGCTGTGTAAATGATGAGTCACGGTAGGCTAAATGGGCCGAGCAACTTCCAAAGGTAATGAAGTGAAGTCAGATGTGTAAATGAGATGCTCAAGGCACACTTACCTGTCTACAGTGTTATGCTCAGGTTTATCCTGAATAACAAACATCACTATCTTCTTCTTGAGACCAGACAAGTCATTCAAACCACTGCTCGTCATCTTGGGAAAGGCAGGATGGCGTTCATTGTTGATGAATTCTTCCACCGATTCTTTGGTAACTCCCCCAGCCGGCACTGAAAAGTTCAAATCCAATATGCCAGATATTTATCTGATTAAAGCTTAGAAAAACTTGTTATAATCATTACCAACTCATAATCTGTTTACTTTTGGTCCTACCTGTGTACTCATAGTGTGTTCTGTCTTTGAATACCAGTATCGTTGGCTCTCCATTCTTTTCAATTTCCTGCCAGAACAATTTGACACAATGACAATGATGGAAACTTAATTAAATGCCCAAAACAACTTATACAGTTTCAAGGTGCTACATAAATGTTGAAATATTTTTGAGTTTTAATGTAAAATGACACTGATAAAAGGAATCATGAATTGTGAATACAACGTCTGAATCTCATGGAACTTTTAATGTTCAGATGTGGAATATCGCAACATGCATGCCATATTAATTATTATGTCTAGGATAATGTGTACACAAATCTGCCCTACTTACAAGTCTAAATGAAATGCAAGAACACAATGATATCATAACGTAATCGTATTCCTTTAACTTATGTCATAAGGAACAAAATGTATAAAACAGCATTGGCCACATCTCACAAACTAAATGTATACACTATAATGCAAGTGAGTCACTAAGAGATATACTATTTTTTAGTAATGCTGTATAGGCAAAGAAATATGATTGGCTGAGAGAATAATTGACTACATCTAGCAGTAATCCCACAAACATTTAGCAAAATTGTGTACTACAGATAAAATTTGAGTTAGTGTTCTATTTTAAAATGCATATTTTCTGACTTCATATTAGAACAAAATATATAACTTGCAAATTTCATTTTAGCTCAACTAATCTTACTCAAAACTACAGAGCCACGAATAAGAACAGATTCGTCCACACTGCAAATAACAGATTGAATAACGGACTCACTTCAGGCAGCAGAGAGCTGGCACCAGCATAAAAATATGAATAAATCCTGTACACAACAGCGGCATCTTCATAGGCTTTCTGTCAAATGTAATAAATGGCAATACAAATATAAAATTTCATACCGATGAATTACAAGTTAAGACGGGAAGGTATTTGTTTAAATGTCACCGGTCAAACACAATCTCACAGTTCTAACTAAAAGAATGCTTCTTCAGCAAACTGAATCCTAATGTGTAGGACTGTCGTATCATAACAAATAATGGCAAAATGCAAATGAATCATTAAAGCTGAAAACATATTAACAATGCTTACATATAATTCATCGGCATCATCCTTTGGGCCAACATAGAGAAAGAAAACTCCATCATTATGGTCACCTCGAACATCCTGGAACTTACCGGAACTAGACAGCCATCTGATTACTGGACTATAAACAAGATAGGGGGGGGGCTTTATTAAATTTATATTATTATTGTCATAGTAACAGTTAAATGTAACTATATGGGCATATTCCCTCCCCACATCTCTCCCTCTCTCTCTATATATATATATATAAACTAATTATTCATATTGCATGTATTATTAAGAGACAAAGGTTTTAAGCTTTGAAAATAAAACTTCAAAGTATATGAATGTTGACCTTCAGCACTGAACACCAGATCATGCACAGCTAAATTTATCATATTTTTAAATCTCTGTAAACAGCTGCCTGTCCAAGCCTCTACAACAGCATTTGTACAACAACTGACAGTGGCCTAATTAAAATTTCATAAAACTTGTACAATGAGTACAACCTTCCACATCCATACGAGTAAAATTATAGTATTTAAAACGCTACATAAATAGCATTTTGCTTTTTTATCAGATGATACTTGTAAGATCTAGGCTTTATTTATGTTTGTGTACTATTTTTCGTTCTTTTTTTAGCTGCTTATCATCAAGAATATACCATTTTTACAAATCAGATTGTCAAAAAACATTCTTTACATTGTTGTTGCTACAATCATACTAATAAAAAATAATGCCTCATAAACTCCTACCCACAATCACTTATTAATTTTGACCTGGTCCTGCAGTACATATAATTATATAATTAAAGTCAAGCATGCAGGAAATTAGTATTAGTCTGGTTATAAAAACAACTTTTCTGAAAGCAATACTTGTGCTTATAAATGACACAGAGTTATCTCACCCGCTAGCTCTGTTTGCAAACTCAACGATATTGTCTCTAAGTCTGTCACCTTTGTACGTGAACAGCTTCTCTCCTTGGATACTGAAAACATAATAAAATAATCTGTAACAACACGTGTGAAAGAGAAAAAGTTATCATTAGCAAGAATGTCATTAAAACAAAGAACTACACTGCAGTCATTACATCTGATGGCATATTTAAAGGAATACAAAACTTGACTTCATCAGAGATCTCACTGACAATCTATAGTTTCCAATGGAAGCACATTATCTAACAGATTTCCATCATCGTTTAGAAGAATGTAGCCTCACACAAATGGCCAAATGTTGGCACATCATCATCAACAGTAATTGATGTCTGTCTCTCCTCAAGAAGAAACCAGCTGGTCATAAATTCAAATCCCGGCAGTTATTTTATGTGGCTCAGCTACCTCAAATGAAGGAGACGTATATGGTCGGTAGTTTACTGCTTCACCACGGGGAGTAATTAAGAATTTACAATAAATGGCATATTTGGTGGAGAAAACCTTGCCAGTTGCCTGGTTCAATGAAAAACTCCTCCTACCCTAGTGCCACAGCCTGGATTTGAACCACCAACCTACCACACAGCATGACCATGAGTAAGGAAGTCCCATGCGCTTACCTGACTAGGCCACAGAGATCATTTCACTCACCACATACAGAAAGTTGACTACAGAACATCAACATTTCAAAAAGAAATAGAAAACGCAGCTATTTTCCAGGGAAACGTGCCCAGTTATAATGCCATATTCTATAACATGCACTGTGAACCTATGATGGAGACAAGCATTTCTAAAATATGAATAAACTGCCCCAGGCCCATTATGAACAAGATTAGAAACTCCTTGAAAGCTGCTAACAATATGCGTGGCAAATCTGTTGAAACCAATATAGCATACGGTGAAGCAGGATATTGGATGTTACTTCAGATGATCAAAAACAATATCTACAACATTTTGCTCACCAACCAATGAACAACTCCAGTGTCTGATTACATTTTATGCAATTCACACTTACAATTTAATTGTTGGATATCCACGAACATCAAAATGAGATGCAACAGAAGAGAAGCTAGTAGCATCCAACTTAGCAGCATGTATCTCAGATTTGGAATCTTTTAAAAAACTATCTACTTCACTCCATACTGGCTCCAAGCGTCTACAGTGTCCACACCAAGGTGCATAAAACTGAAAGCACATTACAAATATATCCTCTGTACATCATATATTTGATTCCATCAAGAAAATTATGATTTTAATCATTTTTAACTGTTCATATGACATAATAATAACATAGTAATAATTGTATTTTGTCTTATTCAACTTGAATTGCTCCAAAGTCTAAGGCCCTTTAGATTTAAAACATAATTAAAACATGTTCTAAGCTCATATAGCACAAACACATTCTATACACAAATACATATGGATATATACACAAAGGTTATTCATGTTCCACAGTACTTTATATTAGGCCATATCTAACTGATAAATATATTTTATGTGTGATCATTGAAATCAATCAGTGAATTATTTTATTCACTGTTTAGGACCCATTATTGATTTTTGCCAATAACTAACTGTAGATAGTATCTCAGTTGAAGCACAAATAACTTTTGTTTCTGTTAAGTTTACTAACAATTATTCTGAGCGTAACTATATATATATATATATATATATATATATATATATATATATATATATATATATATATATCCATTAATAAACATTGCATTAATAAACATTTGACCAAAACACAAATCTCATGAATATTACACAAAACTCTTCATCAGTTCATATGACAACTGATCTTACCATAACAAGCCAAGCATCTTCACCTTTCCTCTCCAGAAAACTGTAAAAATAAGCACATACACAATGATTATATGAATAATGTGAATTCATCTTATCCAAAATATAACAAACTAATTTGGTTGAATGATATCAACTGTAGACACAAGTAGGCCATATCTCATTACAGATATCCAGAATCAGCTTTCAAAAAATATAGAGATGTTAGACAGGGAAAAAATATATAGAGTTTTGATGTTGTCATTGATCTGCCTAAGATATAGAAAAATCATTACTCCCAAAAAAAAGCCAAAATTGTATCTTTAAGAGCGAGTCTAGGAATACTTTAAATGCTATCCACCATAATGTATATTCTGGTCTGTTTTGTCAGTTACATCACAGCAACACTATGTTTTATCCTACAAAATGGCATGTATATAACATACAGTATGTTCTGTAATATCAGTATGCATTGGTCATCTTTTTTTATTTGTTTCAGGACAAAGAATCCACATTTAGAGTTGCTTCTAGGATTCAACCGATGTGGGAGAAATCTGACATAAATCATATATTGAAGAAACATCCTTGTACTATTATACTTATAGCTGAAGTACAGAAATAGGGTAATCGTAATAGGTAATACTGATAGACCCATTGCACGATGACGTCAAAAACCAAAACAAACCAGGTGCACTTTGCATTGTGGGATTTATAAGGGGTCCGTTGAGCGATAACACCGTGATAATCCGCCATTTTAACCTTAAACGTCAATGTTCCGGATCTGTTATAATCATGCCAAAAAATAACTCATGTGTACCGTATTGTCATGCCACTAGTAAGCAATATAAACAAGTTGGCATGTGTTGACCATGGGATGAAACACCGAGAAAGCGTTGGGTTGTTTTAATTCGAAATGACAAACTGCGAGTCAAATTTAGTGTAAGGATTGACTGAAACAGTGAAAGGTGCAAATAAAGTGTAATTTACCAATATTATTATCCATCAGATCATAGATAATAATATTGGTAAATAAAGTGTAATTTACCATGTTATTATATCCATAAATAATAAATTAAATTTACCAATATACTGGACTCTATTCTTCTTCTTTTCGTTAAATATAATTTTAGTGTGATTTACTATGAACATTACATTTTAACAGTCTTTGTTATGTGCAGTGAATATTATTGTACTATGGTGTACAATGTTGAATACCACACTTTACTATCATTTATAAAGTAGCAATGACGGACGATTAGCATATAGTTATAATCTGATTTTCAGTTTTGTAATACAATTTTTCAACAGTGTCGGCTTTTTCGGTGTCGAAACAGAGTTAAACGGTAAGTTATTTTTTGGCATGTTTATAACAGATCTGGAACATTGACGTTTAAGGTTAAAATGGCGGGATTATCACGGTATTATCGCTCAACGGACCCCCTATAAATCCCACAATGCAAAGCGTGGCTGGTTTGTTTTGGTTTTTGACATATTCATGCTTCAGGCTTATCGATTACATGATCTAAAGTAATCATAAATGTCATTTCCAGATGTAACGTAATTGATTACATTGTAAACATAATCACTTTCATGATTATACAAGCTGTGTGATTATTTAGCATGTTACAATGCTTATGTCATGCCAGAGATATGTTTACATATGTAAGGCAAAAGATAACAATAGAACTAATTTACCCATTGACAGACTGCTGTCATATTTATACACATGATGACTTGTCAGTTTATTGGTTCTATGAACATGAAAGGAAAATGTGTTGAAACACTGCTTCAGATGTTGCAGCTATTATAAGTCATATAAACAGGCAGACGGTCAATTCCATTTGTCAATTCCAATTCCACATAAAAAATTACAATTTTTACCGACTCTTTTTAGCAACTACTTTTTACCATAAGTAGAGCAGGTATTCCGAGTACCCATTTGGAATACCTACTCCAAGTAGTTTATATTCCAAGTAGGATTGTCATGGAAGAAATATTTCTGAATTAAAAAATTAAATTCAAAATAAATATGTGGATTAAAATTTCTTTTGTAAGAAACTTCAATTCCAATTTTATCAATTTCATTTTTTTTAAATAATCAATTCTAGAATTGACCATCTACATACTACGCATAGTATATAGACCTTACATGGCTATAGTCATGCCACACATGATGCATTTCATTACTAAATATTTATTTCCCAAATATTCAAACAATTCCAATTCTGTTTACAATTACATGTATAATAATGTATTTAAATGGAATATTAGTACTTTAATATCCTTGTGAAAATTGGATGTTTATCTATAACTGAAATCAGTCCTGCTGTGATCTTGTCAAGGCAACCAACCACTACTGGTTCATATGAAACTAGACATTTGGTGGTTTAATTAGTGGGTACAATGGCATCAAAGTCTGTTGTACATTTCATTTCAAGAACATACCATAAAATTTGTCTGGTTCTTACAAAGTAACACGCAAACATTGTAGCATGTTTATATCGGCACTATACATGTAAGTGAGTGAATATTGATGAAGAATCAAATTCATGTTTGTGTGATATACATTGTATTCATGATTGTAAGCATGATTACTTTACAATGTAATCATAATCGATTACATTCAGAATGAATGTATTCGTAATCATTGTATTATCAAGTAATCGATTACCATGGCCCTGTAATCGCCCCAACCCTGCTGCAGTTCAAATTTTTTTTTGGGTTCTGAGGACATCTTAGATCAGGAACATGATTGCAGCCAGTGTTAGTAAGATATGCATCCATAGCCAAGAGAAAACTATCCTTACAGATGATGGAACATGGTACATATGTCCATCACATCTAATTACTCCAGGTAGATTTCTTCATAGGGAGATATGACTAACTTGCATTGTTTGTAGATATGAAGTACCCTATTATTGTAATATAAATCCTGACCCTCTTTAAATTAAAATGCAATCACTTTTATTTATCTATTTACATTTAATTTTAACCATAAATCAACGGTCAATAATTACTCAAGGCAGGTGTAACAATGGTCATTGCGGAGAAAAACTTTTATTATTATAACATATTTTGTGACTGTTTAATTTTATCCACGTTTCCTTCTCTTTGATTATGTTCTGTGAGATTCTGTTTAGATAATGATATCCTCAGCCATCCCTAGTTAGTACTAGATCTAGAGAGGGTCTAGGTCTAGTAGTAGTAGCCTGTAGATAGACGCAGAACCCTTATCATGGACAATTCTGAATTCACTATTATTCAGCTACTGAGCCCACCTACTCACGCTACTGCTTCCTGTCATATATATATATATATAAATTAATCTTAGCCTTGGGGGACAATTAAAATAAATAAACTGGAAAAACGTCAACAAAATACTTGCCTGTCATCCAATTCTAAAACATTATGCTGAATAGAAGACACAATTCCGGTAATTCCTACAAAAAGATAAATGTCATCATTAAACATGCCTGAAATTGGTGCAAAAACCGATCTAATCTTGTGATGCTGCGACCTACCAAAAATAAATATAGCCTGTCTCAAACTATCCATCTTTCCCACTTCTCTGGCCCAAGAAACCATGATGCTTTCATCCGGACTTTAAAACAACGAGAACTGTGATTGGTTGTAAATCACGTCGATACACTAAACACCAACTTTATTAGCTTGCCGGCTTCGTGTACTCGAATATATATATTAGTTACCAATAACGCAAACTGAATTAAAAACAAAACATACACACCGTAAACACTAACTCTTTACACTTTCCTGTTTGTCGTACTTTAAGAAATACAACATTCTATCATCGACATCCTCCCACGACTAAATGGCGCTTGAACAGTCAACACTTTCCACCACAAACCACTCACTCACTCACTCACTCACTCACTCACTCACTCACTCACCACCACCACCACTCACTCACTCACTCACTCACTCACTCACTCACTCACTCACTCACCACTCACTCACTCACTCACTCACTCACTCACTCACTCACTCACTCACTCACTCACTCACTCACTCACTCACTCAGAGCGAGTGATAAATAATTCCCTCATATCTCCTCTTTCGATTTAAAATCGTAATTTTTTATAGATAAAACACAAAAGATCCCTGTATATGGTCGTCAGAGTGTATTTAACATTATGCTGGTTCGGCGAGGTGCTTGCTGGTCTGATTCTTACTAACAATGTGGTGTCGGGCGTCTTTCCCAAACAGACTTCTCCAAGAGTACGCCAATTATTAGGCATTGTTATAATGACCCCACGTCATTTGTATGTGAAACGGGCGAAGGAGGAGGTTTTACCGTTCAAAGTCGTTTTTGTGGAGCTGCTAATGAGTTAGATCATGTTTAAGATCTGTAGAACTGTCGGATGTGGGGCTTCTTAGGTGTGGGATATTACTTATGTGATGGTGTCTGATATTAATGGCTTTGTGTTGAAGTGCTAAATGTAGGGCTTCATAAGTATAGGTGTCAGCCCTTCAAAATATGTAAATAATTATATATATATGATACTCAAAGGACAGTGAACTGCATGAGAACATTAACCATGATATATGACAACCTTTTCATTATATATATATATATATATATATATATATATATATATATATATATATATAAGATCTGTACTTCGACCAAGGAAACGTATTTCGATGCTGATCGTATACACTGCATGATGTTAAATAATATATTGCTGTTTCATGGACAGGTGATAGACGAAATATCCTTCATGCATAACCAAGCTCGAATTTAAACTCAGAGATACAGCTTTGTGGCTAAGCATGCTATATAATTTATTCTTAAATTAAAAATATGTTTCTCGTGGTTTATATGCGTGGTTCGATTAGATTTTCAGTATACTATGAGTAATGACTATTCGGTATTTTCTCGCTAACTGTTTGTGTAGGAAAATAGAATCACCTCAATAACCCACTTGCAAAATAATAAACACGTGAGTAGCTTTTCAAGATGTTGAGACGACAAATTAGACAGCGTAAGGAGTACATTTATCGGAAAACAATAGAAGCAAGAGAAAGGACAATACAGGAGAAGAAACAGAAATTAAAACACGCTCTTGATGAGAACAAAACGATACCTACCGAATTACGTGGTGCAGCCATTAGTCTTCAGAAAACCTTGGCTTGGGAAGACGAAGGCGGAGAGGGGGTTAGGTTAGTTCTTTGGGGGGTTTTCTAAGTAAGATAGCATTAAGCTATTAGAAACATCTATACATATGTTTACAGTCTCTTTATATCTTATTAATGGTCAGCTTGACCTAATCTTACTTCTTAGACTTGGGGCTAGGGCTAGGCCAGTGCCCAGTCGTGTAGATCTACTTCAATCTCAAAAATGGTTTCTAATTCTATAGTCTAGTTACTAGTATATCTTATTATCTAGTTCTAGATGTATAAAATCAGGCTATTCGTGCTACGATTTGGTAATAATATATACATATTTCACATAGGGAAATTTTCTCAAGAGTCGTATGCTATAGGCATGGTAAGAGTCACAGGTGACAGGAATAGCCGTCCAACCTGATTTGACATTAATCATGATTAATAATAATATGAATATAATTTTAACACATCTGCAGGGTTAGTAGCCAAAGTAGAGTCTAGTGCCAAAGATGGAGAACATATGATTGATTATGATTTAAAAAAAGTTTTGGCACTAACTGTCTGATGGTGTAATAACTGAAGACATCAGTATAAAATTAACTGTTGCATAACATATCTCTGATACTAATATTTTATAATGTGGCTTGATCTACTCTGTATTTAGGGTTCCAGCTTGGCATCAAATTTATTGGATGAGTGGTATTTGAAGGAACAAACAAATCAAACAGTATGTTCCTAATAAAGTCATCAGGAGCTGGTGGCTCTCTGGTGCAGAAATGGGGTCAATTCCACATCAAATTTATCAATTCAAATTCAATTCCATATATTTGTATATGCTTTACAAACACATAATGCCAATCACTGCTTATCCATTTAATCCCTTTGATGTACCCATCTCCAATCAAAGTAACTACTTGGAATACCTACTCCGAGTAGTTTATATTCCAAGTAGGATTGTCATGGAAGAAATATTTCTGAATTAAAAAATAATAATAATAAATTAATTTGTGGATTTAATTTTTTTGGTAGCAAATTTATCAATTCCAATTCCATTTTTTTAAATAAGCAATCCTGGAATTGTAATTTTTGGGGGAAATGGGCAATGAAATTTTGATGATATAGAGTGGCATTTTCTGGATTTTGTTAGCAAATTGAATGAATGGTATAAATATGGTTAAATTTAGATTATGGTTGAAGTATATTTGCATAATGTCATATATGTTTACTGTACATACCAGAAAGTCCTGGTCCAATAGCTCACAAAAAGTGCTTTGGGTTTCATGTCTCTATGTCAATTAATTAAAAAGCTCTCAGGGTTCAAACTGGGGAAAAAATTGGGGAAATTTAGAAAGCGGCATAATTAGAAGTACCCCTTGGTGTAACTGTCCACATTCAAGTTGATGCTTTATTTCCAAACATCAAACAATCATACTCTGTCTGTTTAATAAAATATTAGTATCTTCAAAAATCAGAATTAAATTTTTTACTTATTGCTTTTTAATTTACTAATTCCTTTCCTTTAAGTTGCAAATAATAGTTGCTGATAAATAGTTTACTAAATATATGAAAAAGTGTTCATATTTAATATGCCAATATATGAAGATTTTGGTACTCACTTTATACATGAGAACCATAGATTTAAACAGATTAAAAAGAATATACTATTTTCTTGACAGGAGCCATGTTGATGATGAATATCGGTGGGCTGGAGTTGAGGATCCCAAGATAATGATCACAACATCACGAGATCCAAGTTCTCGTTTGAAGATGTTTGCCAAAGAGATCAAGCTGATCTTTCCAAACAGCCAGCGCATAAACCGTGGCAACTATGAAGTAAAGCAGCTTGTCCAAGCTTGCCGTGCCAATGATGTCAGCGATATGATCATGCTGACAGAGCACAGAGGTGATCCAGATGGAATGATAATCTCTCACCTTCCATATGGACCAACAGCTTACTTCACACTTTCAAACACAATCATGAGACATGACATTCCAGATGTCGGCACCATGTCTGAAGCATATCCACATCTAATTTTTGACAAATTCACTTCCAAACTTGGAGAACGCGTAAAAAGCGTTTTAAAGTTTCTGTTCCCTGTGCCCAAGGAAGACGCACGTCGTGTGATTACATTCGCCAATCAGGATGACTACATATCATTCAGGCATCATACATACAAAAAAGGTGAAAATAAACAGATTGAATTGAAAGAGATTGGACCTAGGTTTGAAATGAAGCTGTACCGGATTATACTAGGAACTCTTGATGGAACTGACAGTGCTGATATAGAATGGGTGTACAAGCCATACATGAGAACAACGAAGAAGAGGAAATTTCTGTCGGCTGATTAGTTTTCGTTTATTTCATAAATAAATATATACCTCGTACAAATTTGTTCGGTTAGTAGTTTTGCTTTCAGCCTTGGATGAACATAACAGAGTATATCTTAAGAGAGTATACATACATGACCTGGTTATGGCCGATGTCAGAGATATCCTGGGAAGCACCTTTCTCTATCCATTCATTACATATTTGACAGTCACTTGTAACATGAAAGTATCGCTTTTTCCATAGATACATTCCGAGTATTTTAAAGGCGTGACACTTTCCAATTTTTGTGATTTCTTGTAAGTTTATTATATCTTTTTTTAATTTCTCAAAGATCATCCATTTGGTTTCTACAAGATTTAGCACTCATTTTCACAAGAATATGGTTGAATTTAATTGGCATTCTGTGTGTGTCATTTTTTATTGTGCTGCTTAGTCTCAATTTGGTAAACCAGATATGGCTTTCTTTTATATATATCATGGTCATTAATGGGCATGTTTTCGGGTGTTACTTACTTAATCCTCTTCATGTGGGATCACACATAAGCCCACAACCAAAGAATGGCAAATTTTTCTATCAACTTCGTGACCTGGCCTGAACTCCATTTGAGTGTTTTCATCTACTGCTCCGCTGATTGTCTCATTCAGTCTCCTGCAAGCTCTCTTTTCGCCAGGAGTCCAGTGAATGGCTACTCTAGGAATGGATGTCTGTGGCATTGTACAGATCTATCTTCGTCTGCAGCATTTAACCTCGAGAGATGGGCTACATGTCGGTTCTTTTGTGGAGTACCTTGTTTGAAATTTTGTTGAGCCAGTATATTCACCTGTGATAGTGCATGCACGATATCCCATCAATCATAATTAGCCTACCATTACCCTCCAGCCATAAATAACTGGTGGTTTAGCTGATGTCTAGAGAAATGTCGGCCATAAACGCACATTGAAACATTAATTGGCAAAGAATAAACGCCCATTCCCCCATTGTTTGGGTTACTTGTCCGGTCCAACAAATTATATATAATCTGCTTGTCAGACAATGAAAAGATTTTATGTCCTACCATGATAGTGTGTCATTTTAGGAAATAATATGGTATGTTCATGCTAAAATTCAAGGCCAGAAAAATATTTTACTAGCCCAACAAAAATTTACTAGCTATTAAAACTATACAGCCACTTCTGTGCAAATGGTAGGCTAAATGGGCTGAGCGACCTCCAAAGGTAATGAAGCGAAGTCAAAGGTGAAACTCCCTTCAGCTATACCCACGCCAAGATTCAAACTCGTCGTAGTGATCTGTGGTCCAACGTGCTACCAATTAGACCACAGAGGCAATAAAGACAATAATTGTGTGTTGGGGTTTTATTAATTCACACTCTTAACATGATACAAGTATATAATAATCAACAATTCATAGTGCATTCAGTAATAAGTTATTGATGACGTCCACAATCTGGCCAGGAATTGTAATAATTCATATACTGAGGATCGAGGAAGAAACACGAAAACTGCATATAATTCCTTTGCTTCAGCAAAGTTTGAAAGCAGTTAATATGATGATGTATGAAATCCATATTTATATCATATTTAAATATTAACTTAAAATGGAAAAAAAAGTTATCAAATAAATAAACAGGAAAGGGACAGATAAATCCACCATATAAAGAAGACTATGTCAGTATGTGCTGTTATTTACTGTAAACCAAAAAAATGCCAATCAAGAGAGTATTTGACCCACGTGACCATCATAATGCAAAATGGACATTTACTAACCAAGCTCACAAAAATATCTCTCATCCTTCCAGCATGGTTCTTATATTCAGTAAATATTTATAAATATGACACCTGAAAGGTTTACAGCAGTATATTTTGGCATTATTTCAGATCAAGAAACTATCGGATGATAAATATTTGGCGTTTATCATGACCTATTTTCTGCTGAAAATCGTTCCAAAATCCAGCCTACAATCGGGAACAGTGCTTTTTATCAATGGTTGACTTGGCTGTAAAACATAAATCATCTTTAGTTTGGTTGGTGAGGTATCAGCGCAGGTGTTTTAAACTATGATACTTTTTTACACCATGAAGAGCTTCAAAACAGCGGAAAATCATTCTACGCAAAATGATCTTATAGACTACCGCATATCTTGACTCAAAATGGTAGTAGCCCGGACGGGCTAGTGTTTAAGACTACTCACTAGCCCGAACACAAAATCCGGGCGTCTGGGCTACCGATTTTCCAGCCCCAAGACACTTATTTTGAAAAAAAACTTTAGCATCTGACATGCCGTTGTTAGCCTTTCATGATTCTGCAGCATAGAGTAGTAAGTAGTACAGTGAAGACTATTCTCTGTTTTCAAAATATAATAATATGTATACATCATACCAGACATGGGATCAATTCAATTTTGGATTTGTTTATTTTAAAGAATGGAATTTGTATTGATAGTTACTTTTATATGTATTGCCACATAAGTCACCGCAGATACATTGTTATTGTAGGTGAAGTTTAGTTAATAAAAATCGGCTGGAGATGTACGGCAAAACCAGATGTTGTTCATATAATAATACATGGTACCAGAAACAAAAAATATAACCCACAAAATGTGGATCAAATCAAGCCCCCCCAGTCATTTACAATGTACGGGGAATGTTGGGGAAAGCTAGAGACATTTTATACAAGCATTTGAACTGTATCTGATTAGCGATTGCGGCAGATTCTAAAAGTGATAAACAGCGCATTGCCATCTTTCTGAGTGTGGCAGGACAGGAGGCTCTTGAAATCTACAATACCTTCACTTTTACAAATGAAGAGAAGGATAAATATGATTCAGTTCAGGCTAAATTTGAGGCGTATTGTAAGCCCAAGATAAACGAAACGTATGAAAGATTTGTGTTTAGAATGAGAATGCAAAACAACGGGTGAATTGTTTGACAATTGGTTGACAGACATTACAAACTTGACAAATAACTGTCATTTTGGAACATTGAGGGATAGTTTAATTCGTGATCAAATAGTTGTCGGAACTAATGATTCAACAGTTCAGGGACGATTGCTCCGTGAAGCTGAATTAGACCTCCCCAAGGCTATTCGGATATGCAAAGTTGCAGAAACGATAAACAGTTAAAACTACTTCAGTCTACATCAGATAAACATGTTGATTTCATTAATCGAAAGAATACAACATTCCGCCCAGGTGCTCTGCGTAGACCTGCATACAGAAACGGTACCTATCGTGGGCGAGGGAAGATTCAAGTTGGTGCGCGTGGTGGAACCGTGACACAAGTCAAATGTTACAGCTGTGGGAAAGTACATTAAGCTCGTAACTGCCCAGCGCATGGTAAAACATGTCATAAATGTGGGAAGTTGAATCACTTTGCAACTGTCTGCAAGGGCTACAGCCCTCACAAAACAAACAAGACCGAGAAGGTCCATGCTCTTGATGAACAGGAAGTATATACAGACAACGTTATTTTGTTGGAGCCATCAACAATATATCACTGCCAAATGAAACGTTAAACGCAGAGAGTGATGACGTGCCACTTTTGATCGATGCAATTGAAGCAAAAAATTACGATGATTGGATTACGCCAATTGAAACGGAAGATGTTATCATCCCATACAAACTAGACACTGGCTCCCAAATGGATATACTGCCATTGAAAGACTATGAAAACATATGAGCAAAGAAAAGAATCACAAAGAACAGTGTCAAATTAGAAGCATATGACAACAAGTCAATACCGTGTGTAGGAATGACAAGGCTTACACTCACACTGAAACACAAGACATATACACTTATGTTTGCAGTCGTAGACACAGATAACAATGCACTTTTAGGAGAAAACACCTGTATTCAGCTAGGATTGGTGAAACGAATATATGCTATAAACAGTCCAAGAATTAAACAACTGGTCCAGGAATATGATGTGTTCAAAGGCATCGGATGCCTACAGGTGAAACGTCACATTGACCTTAAAGAAGAAGCATCTCCGGTGGTACATGCGCCACGAAAAGTTTCAATCTCATTGCGCAATAGACTGCACAAAGAGTTGAACAAAGTTGAAAAACGAAACATTGTGTCTAAAGTGGATGAGCCTACATATTGGGTAAATTCACTAGTGATCGTAGAGAAGAAAACAGGTCAACTTAGATTGTGTATTGATCCACGTTACTTAAACAAGAACACTAAACGTCAACATTTTCATCTACCAACAAAGATTGAGATTACAGCCGAGATCGCTGGAGCTAAGTGGTTCACTAAACTAGATGCTTCAAATGGATTCTGACAGATTGAGCTGGACAAGCCCAGTGCCAGATTATGTACATTCAATACACCATTTGGACGGTACTGTTTCAACCGACTACCGTTTGGAATATGCTCAAGTCCTGAGGTATTCCATAAAACAGTCTCGCAAATGTGTGCAGGGATAGATGGCGTGCAAGTGTTCATGGATGACATAATTATCTGGGGTAGAAACAAAAATCAACATGATCAACGTGTCAAAATCATCCTGGATTGTATACGAAAATCAGGACTAAAACTAAACAGAAAAAAATACCAATTTCAAGTACAAAGCATCAGCTTTCTTGGAGACAAGCTGACAGCTGAGGGAATACAACCAGATAATGATAAGGTTAGCAGATATCAAGGCTATGCCAGCACCAAAAAATATTGATGAACTCCAAACACTCCTTGGTTTGATAAAGTATCTAGGCAGGTTAACCCTAACTTGTCAGCTGAAACCACAAACATCCGTCATTTACTAGAAACAGATGTAGAATTCCGGTGGACATCTACACATGAAGCCGAGTGGAATTATGTTAAACAAGTGATCGTGTCTGAGCCAGTTCTTAAATTTTATGATCCATCGCTACCGACAATGATATCTTCAGATGCGTCCAAAGACGACATTGGAGCTGTCCTCCTACAAGAACATGATTGTCGGTGGCACACAGTATCGTTTGCATCGCGCACACTAACAAGTGCAGAAACGCGTTATGCACAAATAGAAAAAGAAACCCTTGGAATTGCATTTGGATGTGAACATTTCACCAGTATATCTATGGTAAAGAAATAATATTAGAGACAGACCACAATCCACTCATCAATATTGCAAGACGTAACTTATCAGACTGTCCACCCAGGATCCAAAGATTATTACTAAAACTTCAGCCATACACATTTGAACTGATCTTCAAGCCTGGCAAACATTTAGTATGGGCTGATCTATTGTCCTGTGCATCAAACCCGAATTGTGAGAGTTCGACTGAAGTAGATGTAAAAGTACATGTAGACATGACTGTCAACTCACTTCCTGTCAGCGAACAGAAGTGGGACGAAATATCTCGTGAAACTAAAACAGACTATAAACTTTCACAAGTGCTGAAACATGTTCTAGATGGATGGTCTGGCCCATGTGCTCATGTATGTCAACTATACTACAGTTTTAGTGAATAAATATCTTTAGTGAATGGTGTACTCATGAAAGGCCAGAGGATAATAGTACCCTCCTCTATGCAATCATTCATGCTAAGTCGTTTGCATGATGGACATATGGGTATTGAGAAGACAAGACGTACCGCCCGTGAGGTCATGTATTGGCCAAACATGAACAATGATATATCGAACATGATCATGTCCTGTACTCCATGTCAGCGACATCAGAGGTCCCAGCAGAAGGAGCCGATCATACAACATGACCAGACAAAACCATGGGAGAAGATTGGTATGGATCTATTCCAGCTAGGAAACAAGACATATTTATTAGCAATCGATTACTATTCAAAATACCCAGAAATCGCATTGCTCACAAACACAACATCAGACACTGTAATTACACATGTTAAATCCATGTTTTCACGTATGGAATTCCGAAAAGTGATCAGTGACAATGGTCCCCAATTCAGCTCGGAATGCTTTCGTTTGTTTGCAAAGAATATGGTTTTAGTCCCCAACACAACCCAAGATATCCCCAGTCTAATGGTATGGCAGAAAAGGGTGTAGGAATTGTAAAAAATCTGCTTACTAAGGCCATAGAATCAGGAAACGACCCATATCTTCACTACTTAGTTACAAATCCAGTCCACTGGCAGTGGATACTCCCGCTGATTATTATGGGAAGAAAACTCCCACAAGATTCCCAGATTATCGGGCCACATTAATGTATGGGTGGTGGTGTTGTTAATGCAAATTTCAAAATACACTCGTAGTTTATAATAAAAGTGCTAAGGAGCTTAAACCCCTGAAGCATGGTGATATTGTGCGTATCCAGGATGATAACAACAAGTGTTGGAGTAGATTGGCACAAGTGGTCAGTTCTTCTGAAAGCCCAAGATCTTATAATGTTATTACTGAGGATGGGCACGGTTTTCGTAGGAATAGGAGACATCTCAGGAAGACCTAGGAGCAATTTCATGACAAAAATGATTATGCCTCTCACTCAGATGAGCATATTACAAGTACAACACAACCAAGATCCCAAGCAGCAGATCCTATTATGCCTGCAGTCACTCACACTGCTGGTCCAGAGACTGTAGAGCAGTCTGTAGCACAGAGACGTAGCTCCCGTCCAGTGAACGTGCTTGATAATGACAATGAAAATAACATGTTGATTAGTTTATTTACTATGTATTATATTGATTAATTACATTGCATGATATCCAATTATCTGACATTATATAGATTTGATGTATATAAATGTTGTGAATTAGACGTAAGAATAGATTTTCATAGTTTATGTGCTAGCAAATTATTTTGCCATTTATCATTCAATATCTTGCATACATTATTACAATTTTAACATTGCTATGGATAAACTTTGGTCTCTATATTATGATGAAATTACTGAAATCTTTCCTAATTAAGATGACTATAAATTGTAGATTTTGTTACAACAAATAGAGTAATTAGCAACAGCTAACCTGTTAATATTTAAAACAAGGGAAGATGTATTGATAATAGGAAAGTTACTTTTATATGTATTGCCACATAAGTCACTGCAGATACATTGTTATTCTAGGTGAAGTTTAGTTAATAAAAATCGGCTGGAGTACCATTTAATTTTTTAATTCAGAAATATTTCTTACATGACAATCCTACTTGGAATATAAACTACTCAGAGTAGGTGCTCGGAGTGCCGACTCATGGTAAAAAGAGTAGTTAAAATTGGAATTGATAAACTTGATTTGGAATTCATCACAAATTGTTACTGGACATTTTGCTTCCTGTACGTTACATTCTTTGGCTAGAACTTCCTTGGTCGGTTCACACAATATTTTGACTACGGAAAATACACATTTCCATGACACCTTTTGACTAAATACACATTTCTATTATCCTTTCCTGGATCTACGAGTCCCACACTTTAGATATCTGCATCTATAAAACTACATCACTGATGGGACATTTTATTGTAGAAGCTAAATGTAAAGAAATATAATTTATCTACACAGGTGGCTTGTTCATGTATTTTAATAATGTAGGAACACTGCACGTCATCCATTCAGGAATCCATCATTTTAACTCCTAACAGCCAACTAAAAAAGTAGTATACCTTAATTAAGGTGTCTGGCGTGTAATTTCCATTTGATAGGGACGGTGTGAGTGTGTGTTTTAGGATACATACAGAGAGGCACAGAACATCAACATATCTAAACATCCTTTGAGACCTCTACCTCCATAAAGCTAAATATAGATATATCAATCTAAATATAAAATGTTCCATACTTCCATATATCGACACCACAGTTTACATTCAGCAGTAAATTTCTGTGGCTCAAAAGTAGCCTATACATAAAACATTTCGATAAGACAGATGCTGATCTCAGCTCCATTCTGAGTTCGAATAGCTAAACAAATCCTACCTATATGAGTATATAAACCACACGGACAGCATATAAACCATACGTGCCAACCATCATAACATGGTGAGCTCCGGTGGCCTAGCGGTTAGGCCGTAAAACATCAATCATCATCATCATCATACTACCTATATATAGTTGCACTGAAGTGACTTAGCTAAAAAAGTTGCAATATTGCATGTACAATGGATTATTACTGGACTAGAAGGAAATGTCATCTCAACCCTGAGTAAATACTATGATTTACTCAAACATAACAGCTAATCCTCATACGTTTCCGTTCATCACTGAATATACAACTGAAATTAATATAGCCTCCGACTTCAATGAATGTCTATGGTTGTTCATGAATCGACGTGGGAATGATAAACTACTATTTGG
This sequence comes from Paralvinella palmiformis, assembly GCA_025642065.1. Classification (NCBI taxonomy): domain Eukaryota; kingdom Metazoa; phylum Annelida; class Polychaeta; order Terebellida; family Alvinellidae; genus Paralvinella; species Paralvinella palmiformis. The sequence goes on from JAODUP010000324.1 coordinate 316,959, forward strand.
ATGTATATATCGTATAGCCTCTCAAGCAGTATTGAAGATGATATGAACATGTGTGATCTATTACACAGAATATCATCCTTAAAAGCAACTCATCTCACGATAGTAGGAGACTTCAATTACCCAAACATCGATTGGAGTACCGGCATGGACAGAACCCGAATGTCCTGGACCTCATCCTCACAAATGAGGAGAACATGATTAAATGCATAGAATACATACCAGGGCTAGGTCTCAATGACCATGTATGCTTAATGTATAACGTTGACGTGTACACACCAGAACTGAAAATTAAACCCCAAATTCTGCTACCACAAAAGCAACTAGGTCTGCATGAACAAGCACATAAAAAATAGACTGGTCAGAGAAATGACAGGACAGGAATGCGGAGAAGGCATGGTTATATTTTTTCACTGAGTTCAACAATGCAATGAACACTTGCATATCAAAATCCAGGCCGAAAACGGACAAAAGAAGGAAAATATGGATGAACGGAGCTGCCATGGCCAAGCAAAAGAAGAAGTATAATGCTTGGAAGCATTACACACAAACAGGCGACTACATTGACTATGTCAGGGCTACCCAAGAGAAAAATGAACTTACCAAAATGACGAGAAACTTATGTCGAGAGTTTGAAAAGGACATAGCCAAGAAAATTAAGACTGATCCTAACACTTTCTGGCGGTACAGCAATTCAAAGTTAAAAAGCAGACCAAAGTTGGGTGATCTAGTGGATGGAGATTGAAAGTTAACTCATGATGACAATGAAAAGGCAGAATTGCTTAACAAGTTCTTTACAAGCGTTTTTACTCAGGAAGACACCAGCAAGATCCCAAAACCACTCACCGACATAGAAATAACCCCAGAAAAGGTTGAAAAGAAACCGTTAAAGCTTAAAGCCACTAAATTTGCAGGGCCAGATGGATTCCACCAAAGAATTCTCAAGGAAACAGCATCCTCTATATACCTTCCCTTAAGCGTCATCTACATAAAATCAATGGCTGAGGGAGAAGTACCCTCTACATGGAAAGGGGGAAACATCACACCCATCCACAAAAAAGGGAGCAAAACCACTGTAGGAAATTATAGACCTATAAGCTTGACCTCCGTTGTTGGAAGAATGGTGGAAACCATAGTAAGAGACCAGATTGTGAGCCACATTGTTATGTTTGGGTGCACATACCCAAAAGCACAATGGTCATCTTAGAACGGTGCAACATAATTGTTTATTCTCAAGATACATAGACTGATGTGTACACTCATGGCAGTCGGCCACTACAACATATGATTGTTTATAAGTAGCATACATTACACTCTCCACACCTAATGTAAAAGTTAATTAAACTTTAATTTTGCAATATACAAAAACTGATACTTATAACTAGACCAATACTTATTTTTCTTTTGTCAAGACCATGCTAACTATTGTAAAAGTAATCTAACATAAGATAACCTGTACACATACATAACAAAATGTCTGAGAAATTACAGATCAAATATCTTCTTGGGCTTTCTGTCTCTTAACGGATAGCGTCTTGGAATAGTTAGTGTATCGGGTGGTTTATCTGTGGGAGTTGGTGGTGTGTTATTATCCTAGGTAACACTGGTGTTCGGCAAATCTGAACTCTGATCTGATTGTACTGGGCTTACAACTGGATTTAGATTAGGCGATATACCATCAGGTAGTGTTACTGGTATTTGGTTGGGTGGTGAAGCGGTGGGTATCACCTGTCTAGGTATATATTCTGGCTGGTGATCTGAAATAGTCTCGCCTGATCTTAGTAGATGATCAACATGAATATGGCGTACATCCTGGCCTACACGAAAAAGATACGTAAGTGGACCTAATCGTTTCACAATTGTTCTTGGCATCCACTTTTCCCCTCCATTTCGATGGCTTCGGACTCGAACTCTATCACTGCACTCAAATTGTCTAAACTTAGTGGATACATCTGGTGACTGTTTATCTACTATCTTACTGCGCAAGTCAGGTTTTATCAGATTGAATCTGGTACGTGGTTGTCGTTTCAAAAACAACTCAGCGGGAGACCTGCCTGTGTTGGTATTTGGAGTTATTCTATACATTAACAGGAAATTAGCTAACTGCTGGCTTCGAGACATGGATGGAGACTTCCTTAGTCCTTGTTTCAACGTCTGAACACAACGTTCAATACAACCGTTACTGGCTGGATGGTATGGTGGTGTCAATATTTGCTTGATACCATTTAGCTTCAAGAACTGGGCAAACTCTCGGCTTGCAAACTGAGGTCCGTTATCAGACATTACCTCACGGGGAATGCCGAAAGATGCAAACAAGTTGCGAAGAATCTCGATGACTCTCTGAGAGGTAGTACTTGCAGTGAGGAATACCTCTAACCACTTGGAGTAACTGTCAACCACCAGAAGGTAGTTTGTTCCCTCGTATTCAGCAAAGTCAATGACTTGGATACTTCCATGGTATTCGCGGTCCAGTTGGCGGTGTTTTGCGACACGATAGGCAAATATTTTGCAACTGACAACTAACTTTTCTATGTCACTGTCTATACCCGGATACCATAGATAACTTCGAGCCAAATCTTTCATGCGAACAGTGCCTTGATGTTCCTGGTGTAAGTCATTTAGCAGCTGTGGTCTGTATTTAGTTGGAATCACAACTCTTAACCCCCAAAGTATACATCCTTGGTCTACGGAAGTAGGGCTCCAATTCATCATCTTCCAAATAATTGGGCCAACCAATTAGCACATGGTTTAACACACGTGAGAGCACTCTATCTTTCCGCGTTTCTTCACTGATCTGTTTAGCAGTAACGGGTAAATCGTTGGTATAGGTAAAATAATTCATCCGTAACTCTGTGGCTAAAGTAGACCCTGCAACTGGGAAACGCGATAACACATCATCGTTTGTGTGATCTTCCGATCTCCTACACATTATAGAGTATTGATAGGCCATCAGTATCAATGCCCGTCTCTGTAACCTCAGAGCTGATAATGCTGGTATACTCGTTTTTAGGACCAAATATGGTAATGAGAGGTTTGTGATCCGTTATTAGATTATATTTCCTTCCATACAAGTATTTATGGAACTTTTGAACACCATAGATGATTCCTATAGCTTCACGCTCTATCTGCGCATAGTTTTTATCTGCAGGTGTTAATGTACGTGATGCAAAGGCTATAGGTCGTTCATCATCATTCGGCATGGTGTGCGAAATTACACATCCAACTCCATAAGGGATGCATCACATGCTAGATGCAATGGCTTTTTTACTTCTCACACTCAGACGTCCACTTCCATTGGACATTCTTTCCTAACAAGAAATACACAGAGGCTAACTTAGTAGACAGGTTAGGCATAAACTTGCCATAATAGTTTACCAAACCTAGGAACATATGAAGTTCCTCCACATTGTTAGGTTTCTTGGATTCCAAAATGGATGCTACTTTCTCCTTTGTGGGATGCAGTCCATCTGCATCTACTTTATGGCCTAAATACTCGACACTAGCTTCCATGAAGCTACATTTGGAAGTATTGACACGAATGTTATGACGCTCTAGCCTCTGTAAGACTTCTTCAAGAATTGTTTCATGTTTCTCCTGATTAGATGATGCAATCAAGATATCATCAAGATAGCACGTAACATGATCCAATCCACTAAGTACCTGATCCATAACATTCTGAAAGATCGACCGTGCTGTCGATATACCATATGCGAGGCGCTGGTATTGGAAAAGTCCTTTATGGGTGTTCACAGTGAGGTATTCTTTTGATTCCTCAGATAACACCTTACCTCCTGCTAACTTGGCAAAAAGGTCCTCAGCTGTTGGTAACGGATAGCATGTATCATCCACGACTTTATTTATGGTGACTTTATAATCTCCACATATTCTGATTGATCCATTTGCCTTTGGCACAACCACAATCGGGGCTGCCCACTTGCTTCTTTCCACCTTTACAATAACACCATTACTCTCAAGTTTACACAATTCTTGCTCAACTTTATCCTTGAATGCATAAGGCACCAATCTAGGTTTGTGAAAGATTGGGTTTGAATGTGATTTCAGCATGATGTTGGCTGTGAAGTGCTTAATGGTACTCTTTAAACACTGATGGGTGTGCTGCTATAATTCCATTTATCTCCTGTGCGCGCGTCTGGGGCATGACTCGAAAAATACTCGTCCAGTCCAGGTGAATAAACTTCATCCAATCACGACCTAACAATGGGGCTCTGTTGTTACCTCTGGCAATCAATAACGGCAACTTGAATGACTGGTTCTGGTACCGAAGGTGAGTAATTACTTCGCCTAACATCGGTATACGATCTCCTGAGTAACCAGTAAGAACCGATTCTGGTGTTTGCAGAGCAAGATGTGATAGATGATTATGATACAGCGATTCAGAAATGATAGATCGTGCAGCACCTGTGTCCACTATGAACGTTATCTTTGTCCCTTCAATTTCGACTGGAACCTTAATTTCTTCTGATTTACCTTGGGTTTCTGTACTGTACACGGTATATAGCGGTACTGTGTCAGGGTCGGTTGACTCATAACTAAGTCCTTGAACTGTATTTACACTATCGCCAACCTGATGAGTGTTACTGCTGTACCTCTGATATCGTGATGATTTACATGCTTTAGCAATATGTCTAATTTTTGAACATTTATGACATGACCATGTCTTGGCATAACAACTGTCTGGATTATGCTGACCATTACAGCGATAACATGTTTTATGCTGTTTGTTAGCGTTCTTTTGTCTTGACTTCTGTGAGTCACTCCATTTATTTTGCTTTGACTTCGGTGAGTCACTCCACTTTTTGGTTATCCTATTTACACTCTGTGTAACAACTGGTGTAGATTGACACGACTTCGTCTTATTGTGCGCTAGTTCCATTGCCTGAGCTTCAGAACAAGCTTTATCCCAAGTAAGATCTGTTGTTGTTGCTAAAGAGAACAATCTAGTTTTTATTGCTGGACTCCGTACACCAATAAGAAGTCTGTCCCTCAGAGTGTTCTTTAGTGAATCACCAAACTCACAGTTTATACTGAGCTTCTTTAGAGCCAAAATAAAGGCTGTAACGCTTTCATTTTCTTGCTGGTTACGTGAACCAAAAGTGTATCTTTCACCAACTACACTGTGCTTAGGTTTGTAGTAATCCTCTAATAGCTTAGTCAGATCATTGTAAGACTTTCCTGCTACATCATCAGGAGTTACCAAAGACACGAGCAATTCAAATGCACTAGCACCAATTAATACTAAGAAAACGTTCACCTTATTGTCGTTCTCAATTTTATTGATGTTCATCCATATTTCTAATCTCTTCTGATAGTTTTTCCACTCTTCCTTATCAAAATTAAATTATCCAATATTTCCTATTAGAGCAGCCGCAGCCATGGTAATTGATTAAACAATTACAAATCGTAGTGTCCGATTGGTCGCGGTGATCTGTGATCTATGATTTTTTTCCCGGCTTCACGTAGGCCTATTTACGAAATTCCTGGAAATATCCCAAAATGCACAGCGGCAACGAGTTGTCACGTTTCGCCCAAATCCAGACACGGCCCGACAAAAGCTAACAAATAAAGTTACAAAGACTGCGTAACTTGGTAAATACTGAGTTCCTATGACTGCACCGATAGTTTACCAAACTGAATTTTCAACATAAAAGCTGACAAATCCCAACTAATCGTCGCCAAATGTTATGTTTAGGTGCACATACACAAAAGCACAATGGTCATCTTAGAACGGTGCAACAGAACTGTTTATTCTCAAGATACATAGACTGGTGTGTACACTCGTGGCAGTCGGCCACTACAACATATGATTGTTTACAAGTAGCATACGTTACAAACATGATGGAAACAGTTTATTCTGCGACGAACAGCATGGATTTGTATCAGGTCGGTCATATATGACTCAACTACTAATCACGATTGAGCTATGGATTGAACTGCTGGACACCGGAGCCGCATTATCTCGACTTCAAGAAGGCGTTCGACTCTGTCCCCCATTCAAGGCTGTTGTCTAAGTTAGATGCATATGGCATAGGAGATCCCATAAAGGAGTGGATCAAAAGCTTTTCTAGTGAATCGAAAACAGAGTTACAGTAAATGGAATAATGCCATCATGGTCGGAAGTACTTAGTGGTATCCCCAAGGGTAGTGTTTTAGGCCCTATATTGTTCGTTATATTCATAAACGTTATATTCATATTTGCAGATGCCACCAAACTGTTTAGAGCTATCAGAAGACCTGAGGAGCGCGAGAAACTCCAAAGTGACTTAAATGGTCTGAGAGATGGCAGCTTGGATTCAATGAGAATAAATGCAAAGTATTACACTTAGGCAACTCAAATCAAAAGCACATATATGACATGAATGGCACAACCTTATACGTAACCCATGCGGAGAATGACCTAGGTGTCACAGTAGATGAAGACCTAAAATTCCACACGCACGTAGTTAATGCTATAAATAAAGCTTCTAGAATGTTAGACTTGATCAGGAAGACCTTCACACTCCTCGGCGAAACAATAGTGCCAAGACTATTCACAGCCATGGTTATACCGCACCTTGAGTATGGAAATGTGATCTGGCATCCGAGGTACAGAGGAGACAAACTAGAGGTTGAGAAAGTACAGAGAAGGGCAACGAAACCGATCTAAAGTATTAGCCACCTCCCACACGAGGACCGGCTTAAATTCCTAAAGCTGCCATATTTGGACGTTAGAAGGTGATGAGGGGATATTATCCATATATTTAAGATTATGAATGGTATGGACAGGCTAGATCCCCATAACTTCTTTACCTTCCCACCTAATAACAACACCAGAGGCAACAGTAAAAAAGTGTCCAAGGGACGATGCAAGATTGATTTGAGAAGCGTCTTTAGCCAAAGAACAATTCATGACTGGAATTACCTGCCTGAATATGTAATTTCTTGTGCTAGTCTGCACAGTTTTAAGTCAAATTTGGACAAATATTGGAAAGGGGAGCGCTATATATATATTGCCATGATACACTGAGATATATGCACTCCAGAAATAAAACCAAGAACCGGAATACCATAACAGGCACTGCCTTTTAATTTCGTATATAAGGTATCACTAAGTGAACGTTGATCCACGCCTAATTTAGCGTCCCTAAATATATGCAGTTAGGTGTGATCTAAATTAAAGCGCCTATCCCCTTGATCTACATGACTCGTGGTCGAGAACAGCGGATTTCAGGCAGATCTCCGGTACTGTGAATGACACGTCGGGATTATAATAGCTATACATTCAACAATTTTCCTATATCAGTGTAACTTAATTACTTATAATACGGGGAAAAAACTGTCCGCAGCTTAATACCCATGGAGATGCCTCCCGGAGTAACTATAACTACTCAAGGAGTATAAATCCATCAAGCAGCATTGTATGAATTAATAGGTCGTTTCGCCAGACCACATAAGAGGACAACAATACAGATTGTACATTATGCATAGCAAAGCTAATAGAATTAAACATTATATTAGTGTAATAAGGAATCTGGATTAAGCTGCCTGGTGTATAATTTCCTTTTGATATGCATGGTGTGTGTGTGTGTGTGTGACATACTACCAGTATATGCCTGTTAATAATTTACCAAACTATGCTATAGTTAATTTATAATAGTTTACAAAATTTCTGATCGGTAGATTAAGTGAATTATGGTTATTTCGGTGAGACAATAATTGTCTGTCGTTTCTTTTTGAAAAGAAGTCCATATGGTTTATGAATTTTGATGCTCCAATGTTTCTGCATTACACTTGAAGAACAGAATGGTGTATGCATCTATAACATAGTGCAGGGCAAGATGTTTACACCTCAACCCTATATGTCCTGTAAAGACAGGTTATATCAAAGTGTACTTGTCCCATCTCAAATTCACCAGTCCCTCAAATTAAATCTCATAATTTAAAAACAAGGTCAAGGGACTTTAAAAATTACTTTTTATTTAATAATGTGTTTGCCTGCTGTGTATTTATTGCAAAATAATCGTGTTTGGGCATAGATCTATTCTACAAATACTAGTATCCATCAAAAAGCAGCATATCGTTGACATGGGTAGACTAAAGATTCTAAAATTTGGAATATATAAAAATCATGGTTTAAGACATTCAGAGCTAATCATGGAAGGTTACGAGGTTTTCTATTTCCTAACAGAGTATTTTGATAACATGAAAGCTGTTTTCTCTAGAAAGATACTTTTAATATTTTTTCTTCATATATAAACCGCAGTGTTTACTATAACAGTTTTTATTTATATTACATAGTCACCTATTCATTTATCATATCCTGGTTTAACTGTTGGATGATTTACCCATATGAACAATTACAATTTTTTTAATATAATTTGTTCTAAATTTATTGACAATGGGTTGAGTTGAAAAATGTACCAGTGTAGTAAATGGGTTTTGTTACCACCTGACAATACATTATTTTCACCAACGTTTTTAGAAATGGAAAACTCTTGTTTGCAATCTGTACACTTGCACTCCTATGCCATCACTGTCCTGCCACAAAGAAAGTTCCATGGTTCATTTTTTGAAGAAATTTGCTCGAGATGGCAAGTCACTCTCATAACATGAATCTGTCTCCCAATGCATCATCATCTGTTTATCAAGTTGTTTATATATAGATAACATGTATACATGAATCTGGACACAATCCAACACAATAAATTAAATTCCATAGTAATAAGAGAACTACATTTTATCACAATAATTTGTTGCAATCAAATAGAGCCTATATTGATACAAATTGCAATTTATATTTCCAGGCATTATTTCACTTTATTTGTTAATTCTTGTCATTTCAGTAATTTACCCAGTAATATATAAAGAAAAAATAGTCATTTAATTTTATTGTGTATATTAATAATTAAAGAAAAAAGTTACAAATTTTATTATGACTTTTGTATGGTATTTTGTATGGTGGGATTATGTCTGAATAGATTTTATACCGTAGGATTTTGTCATGTGAGATTTTGTCCCGGATTTAAAAATAATGCCCATTGTGGCAATTATTATTATTATATCTGTGATAGTGTGTCATTTTAAGAAACAATATGGTATGTTCATGTTAAAACCATATGAAAATAAAAATAATGAACATTGAAGATATGCCAACAATTTCATAAAATGATAATAAGTTAATAAATAAGCTTCTTAGCCAGTCTTGTGGTTTTGAGCTAAAGAGAGCATTTTATACTGAAATGGATAACTGTTCATCATCTGACGAACCCCCAATAAGTGATAACAGAAAGTGGAGTTATACTGTTCAATGTCTGGTCTTTAAATGTCTTTGAGCTATAGTTTTCTTCTGTTGAGGTAAGCACAATCTACGCTGTTTAGTAACATTTATTATCAAAATTACGGCATAAAAATTCAACTCAACAAATTCTCTCTCGGCTAAGACAAATCTGTCACCAGTTTTACTTTAAAACTTCTACTAGCACGGTCACTGGCTCGGAACATGAAATTGCTGCCATAAATTGTGAAGATGTAGTCATCCAAACTGATGCTGAATATTGTGCCTCGTTTTGGCAAAGCTGGAAGGCAAATATAAGTAAGTTTAACCTTGATGATGACAAATAACGCATGAGAAATGTGACTGAGGTGTGACTACCAAAAGAAACATCCTGTAGAACTAGAAATAGTTATCACTGGTATACAAAGTCTCACCTGGTATTTAAAATAGATCTATAATCTAGAGGGTGTATAACTGTTACATAGCATTCGTAACAGAAATACTAGACAGCGTTATAAAACCACATCATATTACAATAAATACCCAACATCTTCTGTGGAATGGAAAATGGAACTTAAAATAATTGACATTTCAGATTTGGTAAATAAAAAACCATTCCCGACATTATTGGTTAAATATATACCAGGACCTTGTTAATCCACTGCTGTTGAAGTCCAAGCAAGAAGTACCATGGAGTTTTAGGGGTGTCTGGGTATATCTTAATACAGCCAAGCATAATAAGGTTTTATATATATTTGCTTCCAAGAAATGAATTCTGAATAATTGATACTTTCCCCTGCTTAGACCATTTTAGGCTTGAAGGCAGTGATACTGTAAATTCGTGTGAAAGAAGGGCCTCTTATTGAATGCAGCATCATGACTTGGACACATCCTTCATAACCACATGTGTATTGGTGGAAAATTTATGTCTGCATTGCATTAACTGTTTAGAAGCTGAGAAGTCTCGTGATAATAAATTATTTTTAGCTAAATTGTGTAATATTATTTATAATGCAAAATAAGTTTGTTACCTAAACTTAACACATACTTAACTTAATCTTCACTAACGTTAGGGAGATTAAGTCTTCTAGACTTTTGGTTAAATCATGTTTTCTAGAATTTAAAATCAAGTCAAAGTCAAACAGTATGATGCATGTATTGTGACCATCCAGTTAACTGATAATGCACCAGATTCATACTAATTAGAGGAAAGAAATGACTTATGCCAATATGATGAATTGTGCAAGAGCAACACTAACAGTAACTGAAAGGAAGCAAATTCTTAGGGATACGAGATTGTTGATAGAGAAAGGCAGATGAAAAAGATGGATATTAACAAGGTCCCAATGTAATTACAATCTGAATTATACAGAACAAAATGAAAATTATAGTCCTATTTTCATGACTATGAAGGGCCACATATCAGAGTGTGCATTTTATATATAGTTCATTCAGTTGCCTTTAAACAGATATGCAATTAGAAAAATAACACTACATATTTTGTAGCTAATGTATTACAATATATATATATATGGCACCCCTTTTCTCAATTTACATGGCATTTTTTCCAGAATCATTTATCCAAATTGTTAAACACTGTTATTTTGGTTAAATCATTTAGACAAGAAAAGAGTGCTCTGACAGCACAGTAGTTAGGGTATTGTGCTGCAAAACTCTAGCTGTTGGCCTGAATCCAGCTTACACCCATGTTTGTGGGATATTTCCATAAGGAGTCATCCCTCAGCCATATGTCCCAAGTGCAACCAGTGGTCTGAGACTAAACAAGCCAACCAACCAACTACCCATACAGAGAAAGGACATGACCAGAAGTTCTTCAGTTATAATGCATTCATCACATAGATAACATATATATTAACACATGCTAAGTTAAAAATGCTATCCCTTTTTTCAACTACATTTCAATAAAAAGTCTTACTTTTTATCTGGATATATATATATATATATATATATATATATATATATTATAATAATTCTTATTTTAGCTAGATATATATATATATATAATAATAATTCTTACTTTTTAGCTAGATATATATATATATATATATATATATATAATATGGTAATAATCTTAAATATATATATATATATATATATATATATATATATATGTTTCCAGTTTTATGACTGCTATCCAATTTGCCAATAACATTTTAACAATAATTCTTACTTTTTAGCTGATTAGACTTGGTAATGATCTTAAATGTGTGCTTAGTTTCTTGTAACACAATTCCGGATAAGCCAATCAGCGATGGACATTTAGATTTTATAACAGTCACGAAACTTCCATGTAAATCCGATTTCATAAATCTTCTTTCAGCTTCGCTTTGATTTTTAGAAGTCACTCTGAAAAATGACATAATGGTGATAATTAATTAATAATGCAAGAAATATACGCTGAACACCACTAAAACTAAAAGGAGTTTATTAGGGAAGTAAGGGTGAGGTAATTAGAGGTTGTACATAACAAAATGATAATCGATATACAGAATTTCTTTAGTAAGACCACTAAGCCGAATAAAAAGAGGTGCACTGGCTCTATGAGACAAATACTGTCTAGCAATCAGTTTATAAAACCATACGTAGACATCTTTAAAAAATCTTGTTCCAAATAGTTCATCTTCTAAAAACAAATGGGTAAGTAAGTAGGGCAGTTATTTAGTTTTTATTTCCAAAATGTTTGCATTTTTTTCCTGAATCCCATCAATGTTTCATGTTACTATATCTATGCAAGGGAAAGCCACTAACCCTAACAATCAATTCAATATACCGGTAGGTTGTCAAATATTTCCATTATTCTTACTTTTCAAGACATAGTAGATCCCTCATGTAGTCTTTCCACAGCTCATGAAGAGGCAAATACAGGGCATAACTGAAAACAAAAAGAGTATTGCAATTATTATAAAGCAGATACTTATTAGCTAAACTGAGTAATACTTGTACTTTTAACGTCTACGGTTTGGTCCAGTGTAGAGCTGACATTTTTCAACAGACTCTTGTACAACATCAGATTCTTTATGAATATGGTTCTCTAGGTTACATCACATTTCTGTCTAGTAAATAAGGTCCTTATGACAAATATAACCAGCCTGTCATGTGGGTACTGATTGAAGTCAAAGTTTGTGCTCATTTACTACAAAGAAAAATCATTTTGCAAAAGTGTAAACTTCTTAAGTTATTGAACATGCTTAGCTATCAAATCACTAAACTACCCTCGTACCAGGTGGCAGGTTTGATTATCCTAAAATGGACACCACACTTAGAGGAACATTATGAATGAATCATGGTCATTGAAATTTTTGTCAAACCAGAATCATCACATTAAATTTTTGGAGCATTTTAAACTATGCTAAATAAAGACCAAACAAACCATTTGGTTAGCCAGTGATTCACTACAAACAAACATGACTTCATACAAAATACTAATATACGACATCAAAATGCAACACAGTTTACTTAACATGTTTTTGTTTTCTACAATCACATTAAAGCATTTAGTTTTATATATGATCAAGGATATATACTCACTTTATATCATCTGGCTGCAATTTAAACAGATTTAATTGTTTTTTCTCGCTCGCTGTCAATAATTTGGTTCTTTTCTTGATGCTTTTCTTTTTCTTGGAGCTCTTTTCACCAAGTGAGACATATTTAAATAGCATATCCTTCTCATCTGTTTTGCTTTCTTGGAGCACTCTTTCCAGGAATGCTCTAACAAAGGAATGCTGTTTATTAGGCTGAAATATAAAAATTATACGAGTTTGTTATTATAGCAAATGTGTTATTCATATAATAATAAAAATAATTACTATACAAATTTTTGACATATACCGAGCATAAAATATATTCATAAACATGGTACTGATTAAAAGGAAAAATTGTAAACCTCAAAGCAAAATGCACAGTATATAAGGAAAATAATTTGTTTAAACATAAACATTTATGTGTAAAGATAATAAATGGGTGCCTCTCTGGTCTAAGTGGTACCACATTGGACCACATATCACTACCACTTTTCATTACCACAATTTGAATCTCGGCATGGGCATATCTGAAGGATGTTTCATCTTTGACTTCACTTCATTACCTTTGGAGGACACTCCCAACATGTGCACAAAGGTGACCGTAAAACTTCAATCATCATTGTGTAAAGCTAATATCACACTTTTACTAATTATTTATTAATTATTATACCTGATTGCAACTAGTGATAATATAAGACACAGGTAAATCATTTATCTGTTAAACCAACTACAAACTGGTATGATTATAAACAATGACTTCTCAATAATCAGCCAAATTGCATTGCAGATATGGGGTCAATTCCATTTTGTCAATTCCAATCCCACATCAAATTTATCAATTCCAATTTTTTCCGGCTCTTTTTTACCTAATATATTTTACCACGAGTAGGTACTCCGAGTAGTTTATATTCTAAGTAGGATTGTCATGGAAGAAGTATTTGTGAATTAAAAAATTAAAAGATAAATTAATTTGTGGATTAATTTTTTTGCCTGTTTTAAACATTGAATGGGGGTAAATTCCTAAATAATAATATCTCCAAATAGATTACAGGCATGTGGTAGTGTTACAGTGTTGCGGGCGGAGCCCACAGTATCCGGACCATTTTAATTGGTTAAATGCTCATGTTGGGTGCCACATTCAGTGTGCATATCTAATATCTAATATATAATGAACCAAAGTTCTGGATCAACTTCAATTCCAAATTTCTCAATTCCAATTATATTTTTTTAAATGGTCAGTTCCAATTCCAGAATTGGAATTGATGATCAATTTCAATTCCGGAATTGAATTGACTCCATATCTGATTACTAGTATCCCTTTAGTAATTAGGTAAGACTTGAAGTGAATTCTTTAGCTTCGTCATTGGTTATACTAGGGACATATGGCTGAGGGTGAATCCATATGAAAACATATCCCTCAAATACAGGCATAATTCAGATTTGAACCCATAACCTGGAACTTTGCAGTGCACTCACTAACTACAGCATACCAAAATGCACTAAAATAATTAGGAAAGAGAATTTTAATAAATTTAAACACAAATTAGTAATGTATATGTACTTTCAATATTAAAATATATGTATGACTATACTGCAATAATTATTCTAATACATGTACTTCATCTCTGAAATTTTCCAGGTGATAACAGTTGTACTTCAGCCCAAATCCCAATGCAGATGCATTAAGTTAGAATCTTGATTACTCTAATACTAATAGATACCCTACTTTATTCAAGATACTGATATTTTGGGGAATATTTGTTTTGATACACGAAACATGATCAAACCAAGTGAGTTTAAATATCAGTATCATGCCTAACAGATTTGTGAATCAACCATATTTTATTACCAATAAACCATTCCGACATTTTAGAATAAACTTGCAGTTTTCAACACTGGTGATAACAGAAATTATAACCTGTTAAAAGTGCTATCTGCAGCTAAATAAGGGAAGTCTGTCCCTATGGTTTGAATGTTTAATGTAGCTGCCACCTCCACACAACTAGATTATTTGTGTCCAGCTGATTATGTGCTAATATTGATCTCTCACTCATAAGTTTATGATTTTTCCTAATTCTGATCACTATAACAGTGAAAATATGAAGAAAAAAAAAACACCAAAGAATTACCCCGGTAGTAGAAAAGTTGAAGTTATTGAAAACCACAGTATCAGGCTTCAAATACAATAACACTGAGAGGATGTTTTTGGCTTTAATATCTGCATCATATGTGAAGCGCACAAATTTTACAATATTACAAAAACATGATGATATCCCTTTCTTTCAAAATTAAATAATAACTAAAAGTTAAAGAATAACAAAATAATTAAAAACTATAATATATTAGTGTTAACAAAGGGTATTCATATTGATCTACTATATACGTATTCTCATGAATACATTCTTTTGTTCAATGTTGGTTGACAATAACAAAAGAAAACTAGCTTTTAGGTTGTTAAATATTATTAACTGTGTTTTTCCTTGTTATCTGAATGAAGAAGCCATCAACATTTAAAATTAATTAACAACCTGCAAGACAGATTTTATATCAAAATATTAAGTTTTTGTATTTAAATACTTAAAGACTCTGTATTCAACAAATGCTTCATTTCAAAATAGTTTTTTTCACATAATTTTCCAAATACGGGCATGTAACTGAAAATATATGTTTATATTATGAAATCAAATTACATAAAACTCAGTCAGGACATAAATGTGCACTGTTAATTTCTATTATTTTAATACAGTAGCAATATAGTATGCCTAATCCTTGAAAACAATACACAGAAATAACACGCAGGAAGTATTAGACCTGCTTGTAACTATAGTGTCAAACCAACCTTCGTGTCAGTTGGAGTCCAATGTTGACCAGCCAGATCTTCAGGAAGGTGTTCATAGAAACATCCTACAAATTTGTAAATTTTGTAGTTAGAGCTTGTAATTAAAATAACATAAAATATAGGGGGAAGGAGAAGGAGGAAGACAGCAATGGCTATCCTGGTCCATCAATTCAAATTGAAGATCTATCATATTTTGATTTCATTTATTTTGTACACTAATATAATAACACTAAAATACATAGATACATTAAAGTACCAGAATAGCACAAGAAAGTGAAAATGGTTATTTCCGTTGTGGTCCTGAAGAGAAAAATCACAGATATATTATTGTATATGGCAGACTAAACAAAATTCAAATGAATAGATTCCTGTAATAATTAGATAAATGGATGTTATACACACACACACACACACACACCAGCCCAGCCCAGCGGGTTAAACTGGGTTTTTCTAAGAATACAGTATAGTGACTCACAAATTCATACATTTCATGCACATGAACAGTTTGTTTGGAATGCATTTTAAAGATGTTGTTAAGATGCTGACAATTTGCATCAATCAACATAATCAACCAAGCTTGTCTCTTGCTATCGTAAACTTCGGGGTGGTGCTGAATTAGACTAGTGAATATCTGAACACTTTTGTTATTGTTTTGTGTAGTATATTGTTATTTGTGTGCTCAATATAGACAATAAATGTTAATTTGCATTTAGTTGGTTTTCTGGAATCAATTAGTGGTGCATTAGGCCTAAAAATGAGTTTAACCCGGTTCATCCCCAAATGGGGGTTAATCCCGGGGTTTAGCCCAGCGGGTGGGTTAAGATGATGATTGATGTTTTACTGCCACTTCTGTGCACATGTTAGGCTAAATGGGTTGAGCAACCTCCAAATGTAATGAGGCGAAGTCAAAGACGAAACAACCTTCAGATATGCCAACACCGAGATTGAAATATGGGTGGTAGTGATCTGTGGTCCAACATGCTACTGCTAGACCACGGAGGCTCCCCAGCGGGTGGGTTAAACCTGCCAACCCTGACACCTTTTATAAAAAGAAACTTGCTCTTAAACACTTAATTTCAATTGGTAATTCATTCCAAGCCAATATTCTTGTATAATTAAAAAAAACATTTCAAAATATTTAATTTAGGATTAATAATCTTGGATTAATATTCTGTTGGGAATTTGTTAATTTGAAAGCAGTATTTATGTAAAGGTGGGCTGTGCCATTTAGAACATTGTAGATTTGATTTAGCTGGACTTGTTTGGCACAGTCAGTCGGTATAGATCTAGAGTAGTCTATCTCCACACACACTGACACAGGCACTAGACTAGTCTAGATCTAGCTGTGCACTCTAACTCTTAACTCAGTTTGACATTCTATAATATGAGAGTCGGCAGACCTACAAGAAATATAATGTCAAACTGTGTTAATTTATGGCTATCGATTAGATCTATATCATTATTATATCCATGACATGATTGTTTATGACTAGATCTAGAGTCTAGTATCAAAGTAATTTTAAACTTTTAAGCATGAGACAGTCACGATGATCGGATGAGTGCACAGCTAGACTGTACTGAGCTAGAGTCGTCTACACATAAAAAACTAAATGTTGTACAGCAGACTAAGCACAAAGCAGCCGATAATCACGTTTTTCCTTTGACATATTGACGCCACTCGTCATCCCCAAATATCATTCTATTGTGTTATATAAGTTAGATTTTAATAATTTAAATTAATTGTTCATTTATTGTCATTTTGCAGACAGCCTCTCTCCTTCCTGTGATTGTTCGCTTGAAATCCGAATATTTGGTTCTTAATTATATTTACCGTGTGCTTGGACATTGAAAGCGGACAAAGTCATGAATGTTTTACATGAATTACGGCCACTGATACGGGTTTCTGGTAATGAAAAGACTGGTTTGTTATTTTGTATAATTCGAGATGGTAGGCGTATCTTTGTACCACATTTTTATATAACGAAGGGTTAAGGAGTCAAAAGGTAGCACCCTTGAGACCGAATGTAAATGATCGGTCCCCTCTAAAGCTTTGACTTTATCATAACGTCATCACCTTTATTCAATATCATACTGTCAGAGAGCTTAAATATAAACTAAAACTGGCTTTTGACACTGTTATAATCTGGAGAACTGGACTGTTCGCCCTTGATTTTATTCGCCTGTCAATTAGTTTCGCCCCGTTTTATTTCGCCCCCTCGGAACTATCGTCCTCGATTCACTTTACTCTTAATTTAATAGAAAATAGTTAAAATACAATCATTGTAACAATCAATGTATTACCACATAACTTTCTTGTGCTATCCTGGTATTTTAATGTATTTATTTGTTAACTTATTATATGTATTTAAATTAGTTTACAAAAGAAATCAAATAAAACAGTTGGTCATTAGGATGATGTTGCAAGTTAATATGTTAACCATGAAAGCAACTGAGTTTGCTTAGATGAACCTTGATTGTTAGTTAAATAAACACTAATCTGATCGTCATTAAAACACCACCTGGGTAGAGCACCCTCAACTGCATCAACCAACTCCTCCCCCACAGATAAATAATATAAGAGTGAGCATTCCCTGATAGCTGGGTTCCATATATTATATATATATAATTAATCATGCCAACATATATATTCTGCAAGTTAATACTTGCATGATTATTCAGCTGTTTATCAGTAAGATCGCCAACTTATAACATTTTATATATATATATATATATATATATATATATATATATATATATATAATTGAATAGTCCCTTTTATTAGGGGCCAATATTACAATAAAGATTGAATGGTCTTTTTATATCAAGGGTGAATATCAGAGATGGGGTCAATTCCATTTTGTCAATTCCAATTCCACTCAAATCCATTTGGTCAATTCCAATTCCACCTCAAATTTATCAATTCCAATTCAATTCCAAATTTATCAATTCCAATTCCATTTTTTTCCGACTCTTTCTTGCCTAATACTTTTTACTATGAGTAGGTATTCTGAGTACTTACTTGGAATACCTACTCCGAGAAGTTTATATTCCAAGTAGGATTGTCATGGAAGAAATATTTCTGAATAAAACAATTAAATGGTAAATTAATTTGTGCATTAATTTTTTTTCTGCCTGTTCTAAAATGTGTACGGGGTAAATTCCTAAATAGCAATATTTCTATATAGATTACAGCCATGCTATGTGGTGGTGTCATGTGTTGGTGCACTATATGTAGACCATTTTACTTGGTTAAATGCTCACGTGGGGTGCCACAGTCAGTGTGCATATCTGATATATATAGTCATATGGTGATTGTGTGTTTAGTGTTGCAGCCCCCACTTTATGGAATAGGTTGCCGGCAAATATTAGAAATACGTTGCCTCTTGAAAATTTTAAATCTCTTCTAAAAACACACCTATTTAAGGTCACTTTCACAGATAAATAATTATTATCTTTTAAATCATTACAGGGTTTTTACAGACATATTATTTGGGGTATTATTATATTACATATTATTTGTACAGCACCTTTGAATGGCTCCTGCTAGTAAAGGCGCTTTATTAAATATATATATATATATATATATATATATATATATATATATATATATAAGGAACCAAAGTTCTGGATCCATTTGGTTCCAGTATATTGGTATCACCACATGTAAGTGTTAACGTGGTAAAAATTGCAAAAGCCTAACCGTAAGGTGCTTTTAGTTAAAGAGATATTTGATTCTATCAAGCAGTGGATCATAATCTTGGGTGCATCCCCATGTAAACCTGTATTTTGTAATCATCAATCAACCCAGATCATTTTTGTTCCAGTATATTGGTAACACCACATGTAAGTGTTAACTTTGTAAAAATGGTAAATTAATTTGTGGATTAATTTTTTGTTGTAGGAAACTTCAATTGCAATTCAAAATTTATCAATTCCAATTCAAAATTTATCAATTCCAATTTAAAATTTATCAATTTCAATTCCAATTAAATTTTTTTTTAAATAATTAATTCCAATTCCAGAATTGAATGGTGTCTGTTGAATAGTCTATAATCTGTGTGTAATGAAGAGCTGAAACCGCTTACCTCCTTGGATCCAACATTCCAACATTCCATAATATTCTTGTATGATTGTGCGGGGATGACCTCTGTAATCATGGGGAGAAGGTTTCAGGCCTTGATCCATATCTTGATAACTATTGTAACTGTGTGACAATCCTGGGTCATACATGATATAATTTCTGATGAAAAGGTTTACATAATCATACTTCATCCGACCATTTCCAGTTATCATCGTGTATCCAGTGTGACACCAATGCTTTAGTTACATAGACAGTCAGTCTACCCCATGTCAATCCCATAACAAGAATAAGCCAATTGACATAATGAGTGTAATGTTCTGAGTTGGAAATATTATCAAAACAAATAAAGATTAGTTGCCTAGAAGTGTCTTTCTGTTGGGATGTAACAATAGGTTTCAGCAAAACTATATATAGCAAGAGATGGATACACTACCCTCACTTTAAATATGTACTAATATATTGAGAAAGAGCAGAAGGAATTGCTAAACCTCATGTTATGGCAAAATATCTCATTAATAATTCATTAATACTGACATGGTACAGTAAATTTGGGGCAGCAAATAAGCCTGATGGAGTTTTGGGTGAAGTAGAATTGATTGAAAGATGGAATAAATTTATGAGGCTATATTTAATTATGTTGATGACATTGCATAGAAAAAGTGATCTATGTGGAAAATGAAATTATAGAACAACCATTTATGCATTGAACTGTGAATCCATAATCTTTTGCCATACCTTGTTATCTTGATGTAGCCATGTGCAGATTCACAATAGTATGACTTCCAGTATAATGAAGATAACAATTATTCTTTAAGTAAAAAATAGATATGCCTGTCTCATATCATCACCTAGAAAATAGTCCCAAAAATAGTTAAAAGTGCTTAGCATTGAAAGGTGTTCTATCATTTGAAAAAATATTTATTTACTAGTTCCACCTAATTCAAGATGAGTTTATGTAAACTTTGGATTTATTCACTTGGAGAGTTACCGGTACTTCAGTTAGAATTTAAAGAAAAAGAATACCCTTAGTTTATGCAATAGTCATTGGTGCAAGAAAGGTTTTGACTACCATATAGACCAGAATACCATAACAGGAATTGCCTTTTAATTCCATATATATAGTATCAAGGTATACTCGGGTATAAGTCACACTTTTTATACTCCGAAATTGACACCAAAATTGAGTTCGACTTATACACAGGTCAGACTAAAAGGGAAGGCATATTAAAATATTTGGCATAATTTGGGGAAAAATACAATAATATTATTTTTCAACCGTAATAATGAATATATGAACAATAAAAAAATTATTAGGTGTGTTTTCTCTGTTGTCTTTCGAAGTCAAACTTAATCATGATAACCACCATGATAATTTAATCCGATGCTCTAATTGGTGACGTGATCACAAAGACTTGTCGCTACTATCGAAATATGTGAGCATGTGTAATTGAACACAGAGGTAAATGAGGTCACGCAAAGAACAACCATAGAAGCCACATCAAAGGAAAACGATTACAGCAAACACTGTGTTAATTACTTCCAAAGCTGGCACATGGGAACTATTAATAAACTACTTCAAACAGCATTACAGAAATGAATGCACAGCAGCAGACAACCTGAAGTGGCTGTTGTTACCTAGCTGTCATCACACAGTTGGTGAAGACAGCCTGAGATTCTATCGACCTGCCATCATTAACAAATTGTTCAATAAGTGGTCTATCAGCAGTGATTTAGATGGCACGGAAGATGATAAATTATCGCCTGAACAGCATGACAAATCTGACACTAACTCCAAGGAAGAAGGCGACGAGATGTATTATGACATGATGACACATAACAGATACAACAGATCTTCAGCGAAGAGTGATGATGATGATGAATTTTTGTGTTTTGACTAAATGGTGCTGATAATTTGCTTATTTTAGTGCGTCTTATATGTGGGTTAGACTCCAGGGTGGGCTTATTTGTCCTAGAAGTAGGTATGTCATATATGCAGGTGTTTATACAGTACCTAAAACATTTGATTTGATATGATAATGTAATAATAAACAAGATATGCCAGTGTTTTGGGGATTAAAGTTTAGGTTACTGAGGGATTAATTAAACATTAATCATGAGGCTGGGCAATATTATGTTCAGCAACTTTCATGCAACAAATCGGGTCAAACACAGAGGACTATAAAATTTAGTACGGTGCAACACAAAATGAAGATGTTGGGTATGGCTTATGACAATTGACTGAGAAAACTATTGAATATTCCTAAACAGAACCATACTTCTGAACAGTTTGTTTGCTTGAATATGCCTTATTATGGTGAATTTATTTACAAATTTATTATAATGGTGGACTATTCAATTGTAAATGCTGTTGCAGCTTATTCAGTTACAATAAACTCTGTGTTATGGAGATGGTGGTGTGCAATTTTATATAGTTACTCGTAATGGTTGTGTGATAAATTGGTGATTATGGTTATGGAGAATTTTATTTTAAGAATAATTCTGTATATAATCTTATTCGTTAAACACCATTATTGTATTGTTGTATGTTTCATAAATAATGCTGATTTTGTGTCTAATTTATATAAATTTAATTATTTTATCCAGACGTCGCAGGAAATTATCATTTTTTAAATATTTTGATCCAGTTTCCTAGTTTCAGGATGATCACCGTTTCTAGTCATTCTAATAGCACTGACTTTTATTGGAATGTTTGGTCACTCTAGTATTTATATCTTGCAAGTTATACATAACATATGCGTTTTGTATTTTTGTCGATATAAATATCATAATAAGTTTGAGCTGGCAACTATGTGGCTAATTCATTATAGAGCAAGGTATGTGTGCAGGCTTTATGTTGGAATTATAGAGTAGCTCAATGTTTTAGGTATTATGCTAATTATAATTAAAATGGTGTCATCTGTACACATTTATCTTTGCTATGGAAAATCAGCTAGTATACACTTGTATTGTATGATCTTTTATAATATTATCCCAATACGTGGCTGGTGGTTATTTATTTATTGATTGATTTAAGTTTAAATTTAATTCAACTTTCATATTTTTGTTTGAGTCAGGCATCTTATTTATTTACAGTTTGTTATGGACAAGTACAGTACACCATAGAATAAACTCTGACTCTCTAGGTAGTATATACTGATTCTGGTGGTAGTGGGAGACTTCAACACATTGATATTTTGTCCTGGTTTTGGAGACTTTATTAATTAGGATAATTGGTCCTGGACACTGTCAGTTTCTTATGCTGAGTTTATATCTAAACGTAGACCAATGACAGTATAATAGTAACAGGTCTTAATTAGGGTGGAAGAAAATTAGGCGGCCTTTTATGATTTAAGGCAAATTGTGTGCGTGTGTGTGCCTGCGTGTGTGCGTTTACGTATCTGTGTGTGCACAAATATGCACATCAGAGACTAGTCATACCCAGTACTTGTTTAGTTAAATACTACACATAGACTTGGACTTGTACTTAGCTTTTTAGGAGGTTAGACTTAGACCTGTACTTGAAAGTACTCTGATTTGTCAAGTACGTTACCAGGCTATTTGTGTGTTTTCATGTTTGTTGCTCGATATTTGGACTCTGATGGTGGTGTCTATAGATATTTGTTAAGACCCAACCCCCCAGACAAGTGGCAACGTCACTGTATTTTGTGATTCACAGCAGCAGTAGGCCAGTATATTTTAGCTGCAGTGCTTTGAAAGGGTTAGTTTGAAAGTTCCTGCATCCGAATACCATATTATATCTGTCTGTACAATCTACGGCAGCTAATGCTAGCTAGATCGTTAGATGAATGAAACTGTTGAGTAAAATGATCTGGGAGTGGGTTATCATTTAACCACGTAAACTGATACCTGTACTCATAAATGAGACACTTTGGGAAGATGGTATATGTTCTGGATTCATAAATCATGCACAGATGTGTTGCGGATCAACGTGTCTGATAGATAGTGAAATAAAACTAGGTACAAGGAATACTGTGTAGGATTGAACAGAAATAGAATAATGTGATGGTTGAGGTGTATTTGGACTGTCTCGGCTATTTGGTGAGTCCTACATCGATCGCATCACTACTGGACATGATTGCAAATATCACTGCACGAGAAATAAAAGAATGTTTGAACTGTGCATGTTTTTTCTAGCTGCTGCTGCTGCTGTCAAAATGACTCTGTTGTTATATCAGCAGAGATGCTTTTTTAGATAGTTTCTAGAACAAGAAACTTATGAATAGAGTTGCCTTTAATTATGCAACCTTCATAAGAAAAGCTGTGTTTTTCTTGACTCTGAAAGTGCCACATACTGAAAGATGAAAATAATCTGCAATAGCGGATCTTAACAGCTGAGAGATGTGTTTCATATTTAATAAATAAAGTTTGACCAAGAAGCACATACGTAAAGTAAAATATTTTTGTATATAATATATATATATATATATATATATATATATATATATCAGTCATGGGTCATTTCAATTCCGGAATTGGAATCGATTTTTTTTTAAATGAATTGGAATTGAGAAAATTGGAATTGAGAAATTTTGAATTGGAATTGAAGTTTCTTACAAAAAAATTTAATCCAGAAATTAATTTACCATTTTTACAATGTTAACTCTTACATGTGGTGTTACCAATATACTGGAACCATAATGATCCAGAACTTTGATTCCTTATATATATATATATCAGATAGGCACACTGACTGTGGCACCCCAAGTGAGCATTTAACCAATTAAAGTGGTCTGGAAACCATGAGTCTACCCCCCACTGTAACACCACCACATAGCATACCTGTAATCTATATAGAGATATTGCTAATTAGGAATTAATTAATTTTATCATCTCACCAGGAATGCCAATCTGGAGCCAAACCTTGCTTGCCCCTCCTCTCCTCAAATGGTGACTACTATAGCCTGTCCTCAGACCTAACTGTTTAATAACCATTTGAGATATTTTGTAAACTTAGCACATGCCATTTATTTAGTACCCAGCAGAGTTGTGAAAGTAAATACAGTATCTGACCCCTTCAAGGCTCCTACTGGAAAGTAGAATATAAACACATCTTTGATGATTAGAAAATATACTCTTACATGGGGATGCACCAAAATCTATGATCCACCACTTGATATAATCAAATACCTCTTTTTACTGCGTTTACACTTACATGTGGTGTTACCAATATACTGGAACCAAATTGATCCTGAACTTTGGTTCCTTATATCAGATATGCACACTGACTGTGGCATCGCATATGAGCATTTAACCAATTAAAATGGTCTGGATACCTTGGGCTCCACCCACAACACGGTGACACCACCACATAGCATGCCCGTAATCTATATAGAGATATTGCTATCTAGAAATTTACTCCTGTTCAATATTTAGAATGGGCAAAATAAAATTAAATCTACAAATTAATTTACCATTTAATCTTTTAATTCAGAAATATTTCTTACATGATAACCCTACTTGGAATATAAACTACTCAGAGTACCTACTCATGGTAAAACGATTAGGCAAAAAGGGTCGGGAAAAAACCCGGAATTGGAATTGAAAAATTTGGAATTGGAATTGATAAATTTGAGTTGGAATTGACCAAATGGAATTGAGTGGAATTGGAATTGACAAAATTTAATTGACCCCATGTCTGATATATATATATATATATATATATATATATATATATAATTATTTTACCAGAAGACTAAAGGCTAGATAATGTGTACTAGTATTATGGAGAGATGCTTATAAGGGCAGATCGTGTCAGATAGTCATTTTATCCAAATGCCATCAGTAATATTTTTAAATCATAATATCTGGTCAGACACATGTTTACATTATTGTTGTGATAATAAAAACTAATGTTACTAAACACTGGGATGTCAGGCATTGCTCTTACTATCGCTGATTCTTTACCATGAAGATTAATAACGATAATTTGACAAAAGCTTTCAAATAGCTATTGGAACACATCGGGTCATTCATACCTGAAAGTTTTTTTTCACCATAAACATCGCCACCAGGAGTCAATCTTGGAGAATCGTGGTTATATTGTATTATGAATAATAATGGTTAATGTGATTTTATTGTACCAGTTTTGTGTGTGCTACATACAAATTGAATACAGCCAGGACAACACCAAATTAAATAGAACCTGAAGAGACAAAACACTAAAATAGCTTTTTTGTCTGATCAGGTTTTGTCCTTGTATTGATTGAGCAATTAACCAAACAAATATATCTGCTGTCTTTCCATTATGAATAAATTATTAAATTGTATGCTGGGATACCCGTTTCTCACTGCTGATAGTGCATGGAGCAAGATACCTTCATATCTTGGGATTGAAAACTGGTGTTAACTGTATCTCTGATATGTTTTTTCATCCAATAAAAGACCTTGGTGCAGTCATCTCATTTACCTATAGAATAGAGTAGCTCTTCAACCATTATCTGTGCCAAATAAAACTAGAACTGAAGCTAAATACTCACGTTGGGGTCTTGTTCGTGTTTTTTTATTATTATAGATGATTGGTTTACAACAAAGTTAAATATATGGATAGAATTTGTGGGCAGAAATATAAGTAAATTATGACAGGTGTTCAAAAATGGTGCATTTCTTCACAGAATATGAGGACTGTGAATTGAGTAGTTTTGGAAACAAAAGGCAGCAAATGCATTAATGGTTTACAGTGTTTATATTTTTCTGTTTCAGGTATCATATGGCACGACTCTAAGAGAGCAGTCCGATGTGGTTTTCACACTAGTACATGTCAGAAGGACCTGAACAACAATGACAAAAAACAGACCAGCAAAAAGGTGGAGCCATTTGATGAGAGTGTGCTCAAGTACATTGTTTGCCCACTTTCTAAGTCACCGCTTAGGTTTGTACAATGATTTTATCATTATCTCTCTAATCTTCAATACTTTCGGTGTAATTTGAGCTAATTGAAATATATATATATATGTTGTAAGGAATTATGAATGCCTGATTTATATTTTATAATGTTGACTGGACAGAAGTCAGAGTCGTAGTGGGAGAATAACTCTTTCGTTTTTTAATGAGACTCCGTGCATTTTTCCACACTTGTTATCAACACTTGGGCTAGTTTTGTCCATAGATCGATTCAATTGAGCAAACAATGTAGTTCATTATGTGGTTGTCACCAGTATATTGTCTTATGAAGAATGATAATGCCAAATTGTATCATTATGTAAATATTATTGTGAACTGGTCACATTAAATTTTCTTCATCACGCTATTGGTATTAGGGATGTTATCAAGTACATTTCATCCTAAATATTGCATATCTTGGTTTCTTGTCACAAATATTATCCGAGGGAATTTTGACAAAGCGAGAATGTTTAAGATGACCCAGTTCAGTAGCTTTCTGTTACAAATATTTTAGTTTTATTTAACCAAAGTAATGGTTCAGTGTATAACTAAATTAGCTTAATTGTAATGATTATTATTATTTAGCTGAGATCACTTCTTGCACATGGTTTATAAGAAATGAAAGGTAAACTCATCATTCTAAGTTAGTTTTTCATCAGATATTGATGGCAATTATCGTATTATCAGACATGAGGTCAATTCAATTCTGTGAATTGATGGTCAATTCCAATTCCGGAATTGTAATTGATTATTTAAAAAAAATGGAATTGGAAGTGATAAATTTTGAATTGAAATTGAAGTTTCCTACAAAAACATTTAATGCACAAATTAATTTACCATTTAATTTTTTAATTCAGAAATATTTCTTCCATGACAACCCTACCTGGAATATAAACTACTCAGAATAGGTATTCCAAGTAGGTACTTGGAGTAGGTATTCATTGTAAAAAGTAGTACCGGTAGAGTTGATAAAAATATGGAATTGAAATTGATAAATTTGGAATTGGAATTGATTCCTTTGATGTGGAATTGGAATTGGCAAAATGGAATTGACCCCATGTCCGATTATTATATATAACTCCATGAAGACAATGTTTACTTTTCAGTAATGAGAATTTCCTGAGGATCAGTAATTTACACCAATTTTATAATTTCCCTTTTTTTAAGTTCGCTTGTTCTCACCCCTGACCTGTATAGTTATATTTAGATTTATGGAGGTAGGTTTCAAAGCATGTTTAGATCTGTTGATGCTCTGAGCCTGTTGCCTCTCTGTATGTATCCTAAAGCACAAACACACACACACACGCATGAGCACACACACACACAGAGAGAGAGAGAGAGAGAGGGAACATTTTGTTTTTAAAACAAATTACCAGCAACAATTGCTAATCAACTAGAAAATTTGCATAGTTTGTGTAGCAATTTGTAAGGCAAGCTAGAATAAGTCATATGTTTTTGCAAATACATTATTGTGTTATATAATACACAAACTAATCTAACTTAAAGAATTACAGCAAAACATTGTATGCAACTTCAGTTTTATTTGACATGACCTCCATGTTGTCATTAGGACTACGAAATGTCACTTGAGTAAACACGTGTTGCTGTACAGTAGTGAACGTCATTCCCTAGTTTTTTTTGTGATTCGCTACACCATACTGAACAAACTGTTCATTGACACACATATGCAGATACATTTACATACACACACAGACACATGCACGCACGCATGCACCGCGCGCGCACACAGAGAGAGAGAGAGAGAGAGAGAGAGAGGGAGATAGAGAGAAACCTACCTACCTACCTAACATGTTTATCAACATGTTAACTATGTCACAGTTATCATGATTTATTTACAGTGTTCAATAAAGTACCAAGCATCACCTTTGTGGTAAATTAGTCACCTGTATTGACATATCATTGAGACAGAGGATAAGAATTGTTCAGTAGTCCACAAAACTGATCTGATCTATTTTGATACGTGATTACTGTACAGGTTGGTTGATAGTTACTTTGTTGTCTGTGGGCCTCACTTAGTTACTGTTGAAAAGGCATCTCCATGGCCTGACTCGTAGCACAGTCAGCCACAATCTTCTTGCACATGGGTTATGCCTGCAGGGTGTTTCATCTTTCACTTTGTCCCGTTACCTTCGAAGGCGGCTTAGTCCATTTAGCCAACCGTGTGCACAGTAAGGGCGACAAAACAGCAATATTTGACCTACTGGTGAAAGGCAGATAGACGGTGCTGAATCTGTTGTTTTGGCGTCTTCAGCTTCATGCACCATATCCATTTATTATATCTTGGGGTCGGTTCTTATTTTAGTGATGAAGTGCATGGCTAATTTCCAGTACACTGGTCCTGATCTCGGTACGAATCGGAACCATTTTAATGAAATGAATGTAGGGCAAAAACCTCTCAAACAAAAACCACCGAGGACAAATTCATCCTCAGGACATCTCTTATAGTTCTATTCATTTGTCATGATGCATAACGAGGTTGCATGTTAATGTTTTTAAGAGCCATTACATTTGTTCCTTATATTATGCTCATAATTTGTTAGTATACATGTGAATATGTATGATGAAATAAACTGCATAATGTGTTATTATGTTGTTAGTATGTACATGAAAATGTATTGGAAAATATAACTGACCTGCAAGTAACGTATAATAAACAGAAATTGGTTCTAATAATTGTGGACATCCGCTCAAGGTATCATTAACTTCAGAACAAAGAATTTCACCTTTGTGAAACGAGAAGCCAAATTATAAAATGTAATCATACTTAAAATTTAAAATTAACCAACTTTTTAATTGGAAAGAAGCCCAAAACAAATTGCAATTTGTGATTGCAATATGTTATTATATTTTAGCTATAAATATGGTAGTCTCATTAGTCACATCATTCACATCATCACTGTTTTACAAAGATATATGATGCATACAATATTAGTATATAATATTCAACGCCATTAAGATCATCAAGAACAATTAGGGTGGCTTAAATCTTCTTTCTGGTAGTTTTATGCACACAAAAAAGAAAGTGAGCAAGACAACTGCAATAAAAGTTGCGAGGGATCATTCGCAGATGAATCTCAGGTAAATGCAATTTCCATTGATTAAATATGCAAGTTTATTTGGCATGTGTATTACATAAAAATCATGCTAATATAATAATGATATATAATAATAATAGCCTGAATGGCAGGTTTTATTTATGTGGCTGACTACAAAATGAAGCTAATCTGTGGGATGCTCGATGGGCTAGCATTCTTGCCTGTGTCCGATGTTCCAGAAGACATCCAGTATCTGAAGAAAAAAAACATACACCTGAAAACCTTGAACCTCTTGGTTTTTACCTCAACTCAACGTATGTCTCTGGAGCATATTGCCGAATACAGATGGTGCGATAACCCCTCTTGAAGATGCATCGCGTAGCGTCACTGATTCTTCCAGAACTTTCATGATGTCACACTCAGTGGAGGATCCCAAACCAACATATGTGTGCTGGTTGAAAAATGGGTATCGATCACTCGTGGGTTGTTCCCAATCCCGGAATCGGGAGAACGATTTACGACCTTCGAAAGGGTCACATTAAAGATCCGATCGCCAGTCTTCTGGATTCCCGTGGACTAGGGTCAGAATTTTTTTCCATTTCAGTTGCCCCAGGCAAGTAGATTGGAAATGCACTTGCCTATCAAATGTTATCACTTGCCCAACAAATTTTCATTTATTTTTAAATCTGCTATATTTCACCTGCCTACATATAAACAGGTATTTGCAATAAAAATCGACAAATAGAGAAGTGTTTGATAAGAAATGCTTATTCAATGACGCCCATTGCTGCTTTGCTGAGTTACCCGTAACCATTTTCACTCCCACCATATAAATAAAATGTCAAATTACCAAGAACGCGTAGCCAGTAAACTGCAATGAATACAGCTTTTAATCGGCGACACCATTCAAATAGGCTGTGTGTTGTCTTAATTCCAAATACGCGGTATGCGTTATGCGAGTCAGACAAAAATGGATAACATGTAAACATACGAGCGTGATTCTATATGTGCGACTGCGTATGCTGCAAAACGGACGGCTGAATACAGAATTTTACGATCCGGTCGTAAAAATCTGGATTCAACCATCCTATTCAAGTGTCCAGTCAGACTTTCCCAAGAAAAAATAGGTAAGAAGGTGAGAGGGATGTCCAAAGACGTGGTTGCCGCAATGTCGCATAGACATTCGCATGCCGCTTATATGGAATCTCGGCTTTAGGCACATAGCTGGCACTCACAGGCAGCTTTGCATCACGGATTATAAGTATAGGTACGCAGCAGGAAAAATTATTTTTAATTGGCTTGCTCATCAGGCATGCACACACATATTTGGCGAATTTTCGTCTCAAAAAGGCACTTGCCCAAAATGGGCAAGTGATCGGCGATCACCACTAGCCTGGCATGAAAGTATACTTGCCCTGGGCATCCAGGCAACCGATTTTTCAGACCCTGCCGTGGACAGCCACTTTGGATCCGGGTAGATCGCTCAATTGCACAACTCAACAGGAGCTTTATAACCTCTGCGCAGGCTTCCGTGATAGTAAAAAATCCAACGAAAAAAATATGGCAACAATGTTATGTCATGACCAATGACTGTAACTAATGGGTGTTTTTTTTCCGGCGGGTGGTTTTATCCGGGAGGGAATGATTTATGTGCGTATATCTGATAAAAGGTATAGTTATGGATTACACACACACACAGAGCCACGATTCACTTGTTGGATTGTTTAAAGGAATGACTGGCCTAGCTTGTAGTAATGTACATGATCAACTCTGTATTTAAAGTGTTAACCCGTTTGTGGTTCGTGGTGACTGATAAGGAATGGGGTGAAACATAATACGAAGTGACCTTTTTGTGCTAAACTCTTATTTTGCCATAGACACTATTTCTAGATCAAATAGAAACGTCTATGTAGTCTGAAACAGACCTAGTGGCCCGAGATAGTACACCGGACTGTGTGTTTTTATCCGATGTCTGTCTCGCGTATATAATTATATGTACTTGCTTTTATCGACCCACTTATTCTATTGCTACTCGTTTCATATCACTAACCCTCTCCCAAGAGTTGTTGTTGTTTGTATTGATGTGGTCGTTGTCATTTATTTGGCACACCGCAGAACAATCCATCTGACCTTCTAATTACCACAAAAGCGTGTTGTCATCGTACAAGTGCATTTGACATATTTGTTTTCAGATACGACCGAGCAACAAACGAGCTGATATGCGATAAACTGCAGGTGGCTTATCCGATCATCAACGGCATACCCAACCTCATACCACAGGATGCACGGAAGTTGTCTGAGAATACAGTTTCGTGACGTGATTGGCCATATCTGGAGAAACACCATTCCTGGATGTGTGGCCATTCCTGAGGTATATAGTGAAACAGGTCTTGTTTATAGTGTTATGCCAGTAATAGCCGCTTGAAGGTCAATGTAGATTGTACTATCTTGAAATGAAGTGCCATAAAACAGAAACCGTCGCAACACCAGAAAAGTGGGATGAATCTGAGAAGATATGATTTTTGTAGAATAAAGCCAATAAATTGGTATGGCAATGAATAAGATTTGTGCATCTGTACTTCGTTATTTGGCTTATTAATATGTTGCCGTTTTAGTTGTTTTGTTGTCATTTAAAAGAACACTCAGATATTATGACATAAAGGTGTAATGTTTATAAAATTAATTCAAAATCCCACACTGAAAATCCAAATTACTGGAGGGTCACCTTTACGACTTTCCCGAATGCCAACTTTTACGGTGGGAAGAAGAAAAGTCGCATGATCTAACGTCAACTAGCACAAGGATCATGTAGCCAACTGGATCCCGATCAAATTAAGTCACACATTCCCCTGCTTAGCTGGCCCCCGTGCTGAACCTACTAACTCAATCTAACAGACCTTGTCATCAGGTCATTCACATAAATCTCACCGCTCAGTAGACGCTTCGTGTCACAAGGGTACAAAACAATTATCATAAGGAAATTTGCTTAGCTCTCATTGGCCATTTCAGTAAGTCATATGACTGTTTACACGCTTGGCTGACACTTGTTTACATTGTTAAAACTGAGTGATAAAAAACGGCTTGTATCTAGTGACGTCAAAAGTGTAACGTCTGTGCCCGTCTTCAATATGTGGCTGATCCAGTTGATATTTTGACATAATTTATAATTTGTGTGAACATATTTGTATCAGTCCTAAGAATGTTCAAATGGAATTTTTCGTGCTAGTTCTGAATAACTATTAGAATATTTAGCATAGTGTTACCTATCTACAGTTCACAAATATATACGTGCTGTTGAGTCCAATGACAATGCAT
Organism: Paralvinella palmiformis; assembly: GCA_025642065.1. Lineage (NCBI taxonomy): Eukaryota > Metazoa > Annelida > Polychaeta > Terebellida > Alvinellidae > Paralvinella > Paralvinella palmiformis. Next base: position 349,963 of record JAODUP010000324.1, read on the forward strand.
TTATTTACAAAGACTGTAACAAACGATAAATCTTTACAGTTAAAGTATCTTCACTTAAGAAACAATACATATGAAATATAAAACAATGCTAGCCTAACATTAATAATGTTAAAATCTATTATCACATAAATAGGTGAACATTTTGTTGTTTTTATCAATACATGCAGTAGGTCACTGAATTATATACACCGAATCTAAATGCATACATAAATAGATATACTTTCACACTGGTATAATTTTAAACTAATACACACACACACACACACTATATATATATATAATATATATATATTGGGTCATACAATGCCTATCATTAAGGTAATTATAATATAAAACAGTATAAGCTAAATTTTCAGTCAAAACAAGTACTGTGTTGGTATATATATATATATATATATATATAAACAGTGGTTACTATCCACAATATAAAAGATTAACAGTCATCAAGATTAATAATTATAAGAAGTACAAGATGGGACTGTGACAACTGTGTTACAAATTGTAGATAAACAGGTTAATTCGGACAGATTCCTTCTCCAGAAATAGGCCATGAATAGAATGTGTATCCTAGTTCAGTTATATATATATATATATATATATATATATAAATAACCAAGCGAAAAATTAACTATGCACGGTATCTTATAACTGACACGTGGACAAAATGTTTCACCACCTGTGAAAAACGGTTCCTAAAGATTTAGCTAATCTATCTAACTAAATTTATGTATCTCTTTGTATGTAGTCAGGTTTGTATGTGTACAGTGTATTAATATATACTCCGGTATTGTTAATCGGTGGTATTCATAGTTTTCAGAATAATACCATGTGGATATGAAATGGTGAAGATTCTGACGTCGAAAACTAAATTATATCAGAAGCCTGGAAAACAAATTCTTATGGAATATATTATGTTCTTAAAATTCTCCATAAAGGTGCCTGTTGCATTCTTCAAGAATCCATTCTGGTGACTGGTGGTTATGCGATTTAGAGCACCAAATTTTAAGATCACGGAATGCGCGCCAATTAACAGTCGTTTTAAGCCTTCTTCGGATGGGGTTCGAGTATTTAATTCACGCCCTATTCACAACATCATGGAAGCATTCATTTCAATTACGATAATGTGGCCAGCTTTGGTTAACCTTTAAACTCTACACGTTCGGCAATCTTGGCGACGAACCGTTCCATGTCCTTCGCTCTCATCCGTCCGGTTTCCAGCACTTCTTCGTGATTTGCTACTTCGACGGCATCGTATGTCCTAATACATTTGTTGGTGACCAGAGAAATGCCAAGCACATCAACTCCCATCTGGCGCGCAACGATCACTTCTGGTACGCTGCTCATCCCTGCGTATAGGTAACAAACGTTCGATGGAATTAGTTTTGTTTGAGAGGCTGCTGTGATGGCGTCAGTGTGAAGTGGATGGTTGAATTTGAAATTTTCTTCCGATACAGTTTTTAAAAAGTTTATGAATGTGTATTTAACGGATGATGTCAAGAAGCATCTTGCCCTAAATAGAAAAATTTCGTTTGCCTCGGGTTTTGTATTTAGAATGCTAAAATGATCTTACCAGTGACATCGGCTCCCAACATTCTGAAAAGGCAACATTCTGTAACCGTTTCAAAGCAAGGACCAGACTGGAACACGTAAATGCCTTCCTTAAGGTAATCCATGCCGAGTTCTTGGGCAATTTCTTTCGCAAGATCCCGGTACTTTTTGTTGTAAGCGTCTGAAAGCGGCACGAAGCGAGGACCAAATCTGAAGTGAGAAAAGTATATTCCTAGATGTAATAACTGGCGAAGGTTTGCTCGAGGTTACTGCAAAACTCGGTATTGAACTGAATCGTATTACCTGTCATCCGTGGACCCGATCAGGGGATTAATCCCAGTCAATCCTGGCAGGTTAATGTGATCCTTCATCACCATCAGATCACCTACTTTATAATCCGAGTTCAATCCGCCGCTAGCGTTCGTCACTATTAGCATCTTCGCTCCGAGTTCTATCATGACGCGCACTGACAACGTGATCTGGAATAGTGAACGGTTTGCCGAATATGAGACTGAATAATACTGAAATCGGCTGTGTACACCCTAAAAACATATATAACAAGGTTTTTGGTCATACACCGAGCGAAGATCTAAATTGTAAGCCTATACAACATATCTCGCATACAGTGTAGTGTAGCGGCTAAGCACCTGGCACTTTGTGCCAATGATCACATGTTCGATCCCATCAAGAGGTCGAAACTTTCCCAGGGATTAATTTCTCGGTTCACAACATCGTAGGTGGCTGACGACGTTAAATAGCGCTGTCATCTCTCCTGAATTGATTAAAATAAAGGGGGCGTTAAAGGCTCCCTGAGGACGTAATGCACTCTGGTAGTGACCACCCTCGATGGTATTTCTGCTCCATCTTTTCGTACTGCTCCCCCTGCGATTGGTGGTGGTGGTGGTGGTGCGGGGGGTATGGTTATGTATAACCACCCACTAAAAGGGACCACACTGGAAATAAGTGCTTAGGCTTTCGTATGCTATCCCTGGTTCATGATCACAGATCATGAAACGAAAGAAAATCAATCAATCAATCAATCATAATCGGTTGTCTTACTGAACACCTTAATGAAGACATGATGCCATGTTACTATATTTACTTGCAAACGGTTCCTCGACGAAGAGTGATTTCACTTCGCGGTTCATCTAATCAAACAAGTATCAGAGTCGCGCGCGATTCCATCCGCACGATGACTGCACATTTCGTGTACCAGACAGAGAAGGTTAGAAGTTCGCCATATCTTGAACGTAATAAATAATTTTTTTCCAGAATCGTCTGTTCAAGTTGTGTATTGTTCAACATTTCTAGTGCGTTTTATGTACATGGTGTTTGGGGATTTCAACATACAACAACTTCGAATGACTCTTGCTAGTCTTCCACTATCGTAATTAATAATAAGTTTTAAAATGGAACCTCACTTTATCATCCGACCTCTGTCACTTCACACGACCAGATCAAGTGCACATTATCTATTGATTTATCTAACTGTAATAAATATAAGATATTTTATGATTAGTTATGTAAAGACGTATCGTTTATTATCACCGTACATATGTTTGTGGTACTCCAAATGACACTCCACGGTGATTTATGTGCGAATAAAATTATAGTGATCATCATTGAAATCGTGTACCTCTACCACCTCGACTGAGGGCTATCATCGTGGATAAAGAAGCTTTTATTTCACACGTCCCAATAACCAGACAGCCATAGATCGGAGTATGATATAAGGGTAGTTGATGTACTGTGTACAAACGGCTGGCCATGTCACCATCGGCCAACAATGGGCTCGCTCAAACAATGATCTTCTCGTGATCAACAACGGATTAAGTATGATCACCTGATCAAGAGACGTCCATTAAGAGAGCTTTCATACTTTGATCATGTTCGATCAACTGATTTGTGGCAACCGCCGATTAACCCCCCCCCCCCCACACACACACACACACGCGATCAAATGCCGATCAGGCGATACGACAGTAGAGTCAGTGGACAGCGCCAAAACAGAATGTTTTTAGTATCGGCAGCTAATATGCCGACAGTGCCATGGTGCAATAGACAATTTTGCGCGACGACTGCGCCATCTAACGGAACTCCGTTTGCTGGTCAGGTTTCACAGGGCTCCCTACTGGCTGTGCCATTTGTGTGCTAAATAATTAGTAGTTGTTGTGTTGAACCGTCTGATAAAAACTTTCTTTTTATCAAGAACAAGAGTTTTCAAGTTCGTTGTCATAACATCTGACTTGCTCTCCGAGAGTCATTGCCTCGCACCTTCGACCGTCTCGAGTGATGAAAGCTGACTATTCTCACATAACTAATCCCATCTCATGCCAGAAATAAACGATGAAAATATATATCTAGCATAATGGATGTTCCATGAAGCTACCACGGTAATTTGTGGATCAGTTTAGTCTTGTAAATCCCCCAAAAAAACATCAATTTAAAAGCAAGTACACTCGTCCCACGCTAGTCCACTTTGTACACAGCGTCCCTGACCTACAGGCTGCAGTCAAGCTTCTTAAGCTTAAGCCTTAGATTAGCACCTAGCCTGAAGCACCGATTCACTAAATAACTGGCTGATTCGCTTAAATAATGCCCCATCCAAGTTATAAACGTATGCTACCAATCAATAAATGGATGTTGTCTTACCCTGGCCACAGGATAGCCTTCGTAACAATGAAAACGTCCCTGCATACAGACGACCTCCTTCCCCCCGAGTCGACCAAACACTAACCGTCCTGCATGTCCCGGTACTGGTTGTTGAAAAGAAAAGGTATATCAACGTGTTACTGTTTGTGTGCTAATGTAATGAGGACACACACACACACACACACACATACACACACACACACACATGAATATATATATATATATATATATATATATATATGTATATATATATATATATATATATATATACATATACATATATATACCTGATTGATAAATATAAAGAATTAATCTTCAAAATTAGCTTATAACAGACACGATTTCTTTCATACCTGTGCTGACCAAAAAGTTCGGTATGTCCTTGTAAGCGAAAGCTTCCTGGTCTTCTAAGGTGTTTGCCAGACCACCTAACCCCGAACCACAAATGATGGCTAACACAGGTCTGATGGTAGTCCTGTTACGAAGATACTTCACGGTGTTCTGGACATCTTCATATTTGATGCTGTTAAGAAAGATAACAGTTTAGCTTATTCATTTATACCTGGGTGGGGGAATTTTATTTTTGAAAGTTGTTTATTCCTATTTATGTTTAGAGTAATAATAATAATAATATTAATAATAATAATAGTATCAGTATCAAAGAAACTATTTCCTAATTTGAGGCACGCACGCACTCGCCCATACGTGTGTATGTGTGCTGTTTGATCTAAATAAATGCGTTAGATTTCTCTGTACAAAGCATATTTAGCCAACGACGGGAAGACGTAAGAGGGTAGATTCGAATTTTGTTTGCAATTTTTCCGAATTTTGGGCTATTGTATCATAAATCTTCATGTAGATGGCTATTTTTGTGTAATATTCTGCGAGGTCTTCTAACTTTTTTCAGTGAGTTTAGGTTGGTGCTACACATCAATTTGTGTATGACTACTCAATGGTCTGAAGGATGGTATGTGGTTTATTGGCCGTGAAGCTGGAGTTTGAACATGTTTTTATTTGACAAGGTTGGTATACTATTCAAATGCATTCCGAATTATGTTAATAAATTCAGTATTCAGCCCAAGCAGGACCAAAAACAATACGGTTATATCGCAGTCCGCACTGCATTTGAAGAGAACGAGTTAAAACACGCGATAATCCGGTTAGTTATGCTTCTGTTTAGGTCCGGAACTTAATATATTAAAACACGTTATTGACATTCGATAGTCCAGCTATATCTCATATCTCTTTTTAACGAACGCTGTAATGGTCTCTAATTTCACACGTCAAAGCTGTGAATGTCAACATTTAACTGGATTATGTTTAGTAGATTAGTAATCAGTTTAAACAGAACAACAATAAAACTCTACCCATCAACTTTGCTGCCTTAAAGTTGTTTCCAGTAACCTCTTCGTGAGAGACGGGCGCCTTTTCTAGACTGATATCGACACGGTAATTGCATTTTTGGAACAGCTCTCAATCAGCTGCGACAGTCTAGAACAAGAACCTTAACCGAAACAAACCTAACAGACCCCTTCCTTAGTGAATACAAGATAAACGTATCCACTTCCTCAACCTAGTTATTTGTTAAGATGATGATGATTGATGTTTTACGGCCCCTTTTGTGCACATGGTAGGCTAAATGGGGCCGAGCGACATCCAAAGGTAATGAAGCGAAGTAAAAGATGAAACAACCTTCAGATATGCCCACGCCGCAATTCGAACCCAGGTGGTAGTGATCTGTGGTCCAACGCGCTACCGCTAGACCACGGAGGTGCCCAAGGTATTTGTTAAGAGAAATTAAAAATATTCTAGAGAAGAACAGACGGCCCAGGGCAGATTTTTAAAGACCGTCTTAGATGAGTTGAGATATACGTCACAGATACACGGTAATGTAGCGTACTACATTTTGGGCATTCACGAAACAAACTCGAACACGTTGCCAAATCACCTATCTAGATCAATAAAAAGGTATTTTGAACTCGATACTAACGTTTGGCAAGGATATCCGTTCTTGTATCCGTTCATTGCTGCCTTAACGCTGTTTCTAATAACCTTTTCGTGAGAGACGGGCGCCTGTTCTAGACTGATATCGTTCAGCCAACAAAACTGGGTGACCACTTTCCGGAACAAACACGATAGTGATGATAATGATGGTGGTGGCGACGACGACGGTGATGATAATAATAATAATGATGATCCCTTAAGAGTTTGGTACGTCCTGCGCTGTCTTTCTTCGATGAGGAGCTACAATTGGTTGCGTTTAATAATTCGGCCGATTTGCTATAATCGATGTATCCAGTACGTTGTCGTCTTTACGTTTATAACAATATCATCTACTGTTGTATCTTTGGAAGCTGTCCTCCTATCTTCCTTTCGTGTAGGCACCTGTGTCTTAAATAGCGAACGCCAAGATTAAACGAGTCAGATGACTTACGTGCTCTATAACAGAGTATAACACCGATACTTGCCAACCGACGACGTCGTTAGCCCACGTGACTGTCTAACCGGATAACTGATTACTTTGTTTATCATTGATAAAACTGAGCTGTCGGTAATTGATTGATTTAAGGCCATCAATACAAACAAGATAAGCTCAACAGGCGTAGACCTATATTAATCTCTGATGACAGACCTTGCTTCTTTCCATTTTGGTTAAATTCATGATTTCGCCGCGCACGGAATTTACCTGCACCTTGGAGATTAACATTATCAATAATTTTTATTTTCCATATCTAGTCATCAGTAGGTGCGGCAGTTCGTGACCTTATCATGACTTAACTGAACCACAAAACACTCCTTATATGGAAAGCAAGCAAACAATACAATAAAACCTCAACAAAACCAGCCAACTGATAACAATACTAGTACTAGTCCATCGTATAGGAAATAAACCGGTGGAACGCAATGCTGTTAACCGCATAATGATGGATCATGCGTTTAGTATTATACTACTCAGTGGCGAATGACTTCATCAGAGTTGCAAAAAGTCAGCCCTCATTCCGAACCTGCATCTATTTCGTAATAAATTATTATTATTAATTGAGAGATGACGACGCTCTTCGGCGAACATCACCGCGTTACCGTCAGACTTAAAGCGGGGAGCTTGTATATAATAGTCTTTGCTTAAAGTAAATCCCAGAATTAGCGCCGGACCAACCTCATCATCGAGGTATCCGATGGATTCGAACGCACCAAAACCAGATAATGTCACCGTGATATCGAGGCCTCAGTTCAGGACCTTGCCATAAACCGAATACATCGGTTTGGTTAAAGATGGTGCCGATTTAGTAGATGTATGCCATACGGTTACTGTTATCGGCTTAACAATCTGGTCGAGTGTGTTTTTCGGTACATTCGGCCCAAAACTTCACCCACTCACTGCTTGGTTCATCCGTACGAAAACACGGCGAGGTTAGCCACAGTTCACCAGTATATATCATGTCCGGCGTAAGTTTCTGACGTCAAAAATAAAGAAGCCCTTATATATTATTTGTTTAGACCTATATCTTTCTAGCTTGAATACCGCTCTCTGGTCCCGGGGGGGGGGGACTTGACTGCTACCTCTGCGAAATTGGCGAGGTTTCAATTCGACTCTTTTACAGGTCGTGACGAAACAAAAAGTTGTGTTCTTTGAATAACGGTCATATTTAGTAGTGAACGTGAACTTAATAGGCAATAACTCAACAACACAAACATCGGTTCGCCAGCTAGGCCACCAGTCGTTTGATCACATGACACTGAAAATACAACTACGAATACACCGTCGCGCAAAATAATGTTCCACACTACAATTTAAACAATTTAAGCACAACTTAACAATATAAGCCTATGATTTTCCTTATGGTTTATTTATTAAAATTCCATAATATTGCTGAGGTACAAGCCGTAAAATTAATTATATTGTGGAGATCGATTAATATGTGGTGCGACAAACGGGCTCGAAATATTTTGCAGGAGGGTGTATTTATTTAGGATTGCGTAATCAAATCAACGCAAGTGGTACGGAATTTCAGTGTACACATTTTTTTTACGGATAAATTGATCAATTTCCTGTTTTTAATGATATCGTATCTGTGCCGAAAGTGTGCCAATTGGATTCTATACACTTGGAGTAACATAATTACTTGAAATCAAAAGCTGCCAAGTCGTTCGGGAAATTCGAAGTGCAACCTCGCCAAACGTGAAAGCATATTGGCCCTACTCAGAACAGGACCATACATTGGCTACCAACAGCACTACTATAGTTCATCCATACAGGCGCCCTAGGGATGATGTCAGCGTGGGGTGAGAGGAGGGATGAAGTATGATGGAGGAAAATATGACATCGAACAACCGTTCTATAATTGTCTTACCATCTCCGCCGATAGATAGCCGATAGAACCAGTCGTCTACGGTCTAGGTTCATGTTAGACGATCATCATGTTCTTTTATCATTAACAAACAAACAAGGACGCGGTTCATTGATGGCGAAAACCATTGCTGACAACTCCCCTGCCCTTTTCAAGTGCAGATTCTCACAACAGTCTCAGTGAGGACGACCAAATGGAAAACATGCCATAAACGTGAGGCTTATCGTTGTCATATCTAAACTTAAAGGTCACAGGAAAAGGTTTCCTAATTTAGTCAAAATGTCAGGGTTATTTATTAAAATCAATTTCAGTCAGAGTTTTTTTTTGTTTTTACAAATAAACTTATAGTGGTTTTAAAATTGCTTTGCAAGCATCTCACATGCACAGATATGGCACAGCTTTAATCGAGTATCTTCGGAAAATATGACGTCATGTTTGACAAACATGGACGCAAAACACTCCCCTGTTAAATGTATAAAGTGGTGTATTGTAACGCACATAATTTTGCAAATGGATCTGCCAGCGGATGGAGTATGCATTCATTCCTCTTTGGCCACATAGATGATGATGATGATGATTGGTGTTTTACGGCCACTTTTGTGCACAAGGTAGGCTAAATGGGCCGAGCGACCTCCAAAAGATAATGAGGCGAAGTCAAAGACGAAACAATCTTCAGAGATTCGAACACGGGTGGTAGTAATCGCTGGTCCAACACGCTACTGCCAGAGCACGGAGGCGCACATAGCTAGAGCGTGAGACTATTTACGACTACTACTACTAATAACAATAATAATACAAATACCGCCTGTTTGACCACATAGGTAGAGCGTGAGACTATTTACGACGACGACTACTACTACTACTACTACTACTAATAATAATAATAATACAAATACCGCCTCTTTGACCACATAGGTAGAGCGTGAGACTATTTACGACTACTACTACTACTACTACTAATAATACAAATACCGCCTCTTTGACCACATAGGTAGAGCGTGAGACTATTTACCTATGGCTATGGTCATTCTGTACGTGAGGTCGCAGGTTCGCGTCTCGGCTGTGGCACTATAGTAGGGGTAGTTTTTCATCCAACCAGGCGACTGACAAAGTTTTCTCCACCGAACATGCCATTTATTCTAAATTCATTTAGAATTAGTCTCCGTGGGGAAGCTGTAAACTATAGACCATTTGCGTCTCCCTCCCATTTGCCAGCCACGTAAAAAACTGCCATTTCGGCCATTATTATTATTATTCCCCCAAAACAAGACTCGTTTACGCGATTGGCTGCGAAACATGAACAGAGTGCAGTGGAAGCCAACTTGCCACAGCAAACTCTGTGGGAGACACTTTGAAGAACGGATGTTCGTTATTTCGCCGCCTTTGGCACGACCAATTGAAGTGTTAGGCTCACAGAAATGCCATTCCAACCATATTCGACAAACTGGGTGATGCTAAGCCCAAACGAAAATAGTTTGATGGGGAAATTGAATATAAAACGGGTGTATATGAGCGATAATAGATTATTGTTGGGATCGAACTACTGGTCATTCACTAGTTCAGGCATTCGTGAATAAATAAAATTTCACTTATTCCCCCAAAATAAAAAATTACTTAGACTTGCTTAAAGTTTCTCATGACTACTAAACTGTTAAAATAGTAGGTGTTCCGCCGGGGTCAGCACATTCCTGGATAGGCCACATATTGGAGAGACCCATGCATCCACCACGCTCCAATGTACCGACAAATATCACTTTATTTTAAATGACGTTATGTAATAGGAAGAGGGAAATATTCGCATTCAGGGCCAGTGTGTTGACTTATCAATTAAGCTTATACCAACACAGAAAAATACACGTCAATTCAATTCTTGTTCAGTTGTTGTGGACCGGGGACGGGTGTCGGCGGCACAGGTGGCTGCTCTAGATCCACATCTGCACTTGCTTCAGCTAATTCCTCACAATTAATAGTTTGTGACCCTTTTTCTGGAATCTGACATTTTTTCGGTCAACTGGTCAAGACGCTTGTAAACAAAACTATGACACTACGTGATTTTTGTCAAAGATGACGTCACACGATAATCCCTAGTGAGTGTAGTACACACTAGCAATGGCTGGTGAAAGTACGGAAATTAAGGATTTGGGGAACATTTTAATGGAAATATGATAGCTGGTGGTTAGAATTGTTTTGAGTGTGGTAGTGCATCTGATAGAGAATAAAATAATTGTTTGTTACGTTTTATTTGCTTCGAAATGTGAAACTTCTTTTCTCGTCAGCTTTAAGGTGAAATCTTCTCTATTTTCAGATGTCCATTATTTTGGAGGTCTACTTGCTTTCTTTTACTATCCATGATGTAAATTTAAAACAACAAATGCCCCTAATTTCTTTATATCTACAATATGACTTTTAGCCTGCTATTATTCAAAATAAACAGCCCCTCTCCTCTGCCTCCTTCTCCCAGTCCGGAGTATTTCATTTCCCGACAGCTGTCAGTGCTCTATTCAATAAATATTACGAGTGGATAAGCTAAACCACAGAAAGAAACACAGAATCCCGGAATGATTCTCCCCAAATCGGAAACTTCTGATTCAGTATACAGTGGTGCTGTACAGTATACGTTGATGCTTTAGTGAATGATGGAACAGCCTTATTTGCGATTGTTGGATATGAGAGACTTAATTACCTACGTGTACAGAATGCATAACATTTCACCCTCTGACCTACTTACATTCTATCAAACGGAGTTATATCTATAGGGATTAATTTCTCACGGTCATGGAATGTATATAGAATGGCGGAGTTCATATCCCGATCATGACACTAATAATATAATGGGGGAGGGGGTGGTATGCGTCCAGCTTTTGGTTTCCAAATTTCAATAAAACCTTACTTACACAAGCTGATAACAATGTCATGAGTTCCAAAATTAAATATAATTAGTCTCTACATCCATGTGCCAGAGTCAACATCGAGATAGAGGAGCCAGCTGCCTCCTCTGAAATTCCCGAGAAAGGAGGTTCTCTCCCCAAACATATTTATGTGTCAATGTTTTTCACTACAGCATTTCTTAATCATAACACACAAGCTGTAAACATTTATATAGATTGTTCCATATCCAGAAGTTTGAGATAGAATTAAAATTAGTTCTTACACCATCTAGAATCTGCTTCAATCTACGTGGTAATTACTGAACACACATGTTAAGAATACTCGGAAGCTGCAGTGGGTGTAATATTTCAGGAAAGACATGCCATTGGAAGCTGTGTTCCATCATCACTGATCAGACTGGTTAGGTTTAAAATAATGGATTCAACTACCAGTATTACTACTCTTACTATTAGTATTACAACATGGAACTTTTCCTGACAGCCCACTGCGAGTACAGTGTATATTAGTGTTGATTATATATGAATAAATATTAATCATAGACCAATGGACACTTTTCAAGTTAATTAGTCTTAAAGAATATGCAAATAGTAAATATGCCACCTGTAGATATTAACACAGAGAATTACTTAATGACTATCAGTGAAAAGTATCATTGTACTTTATAGAAATAAAATTACCAAATAAAAGTGATGACGACATGGGGTCAATTCAATTTCGGAATTGGAATTGATGGTCAATTCCAATTCTGGAATTGATTATTTAAAAAAAAAAGGAATTGGAATTGAGAAATTTTGAATTGGAATTGAGAAATTTTGAATTGGAATTGAAGTTTCCTACAAAAAAATTAAATCCAAAAATTTATTTACCATTTTTACAATGTTAACACTTACATGTGATGTTACCAATATACTGGAACCATAATGATCCAGAACTTTGGTTCCTTTTATATATATATATATTAAATATATGCATTTAACCAATTAAAATGGTCTGGATACCATGGGCTCCACCCACAACATGGTGACACCACCACATAGCATGCCTGTAATCTATATAGAGATATTGCTATTTAGGAATTTACCCCCGTTCAATGTTTAGAACAGGCAAAATAAAATTAAATCCACAAATTAATTTACCATTTAATTTTTTAATTCAAAAATACTGAATTGGAATTGATAAATTTGAGGTGGAATTGACCAAATAGAATTGAGTGGAATTGGAATTGACAAAATGGAATTGACCCCATGTCTGTGACAGAATAAATAAAAAGATCAACTCTGAATGCTAATGTCAATAATCAGATTATCAGGATTAACATAATCCTATTTTCTACCTGGCCATCTTTATATAATACACTTATATACAGCTAAAACGTGTAATAAACTTTGTGATTTTTTAATTGCATAGCTCATATTCTTTAAATACAACAATAATGTTCAAACACTGTTTTTCATAAAGCAAAACTTAAATAGAATGAAATTAACAAACAGAGTAAAGAAAATGTTATTATATAAATTAATATTACATATGTTAATGCAGATTTACTAATAAGTAGAATAAATATGATTTTATCAATTAATACCTGAACACCATCGTACAGACTTTTCTCTGTATAGTGACTATTTGAGCAGCAGCTTTCTTTCATACAAAATAGAACAAAAATAAAGAATCAGCTTTTGATGGGAACCAGTTATAGATCTTTCTGTTCATGGGGTTTAGGCTGCCATCTCAATTTAAGCATGTAACAGCCACCCACAACTTTCAACGTGTGACCAGGGTGTAACATGGATACTTTACTAAAACTAAACAACAATTCAAGGCAAAACCCTAAATGTTTTGTTTAGTCAAAGTCATGCAGATATGGTGTAGAAAAGAAGCGTCTGATTCTGTCGGACACTGAGCCCTCTCCATCACCGGTCACACCTTTTCCTCCAATTGTCAATTGATCTCCAAGCCAAAGCTCAACCTTGGCCACCCATTGGTTTACATTATCTCCTCTCGTCTTCTTCACCGAGTGCACAATTGTACCAATGCCAAGAATGAACAGTAATAGTTTATCATCTGCACCACCAGACATGGTGGTTTTCACTATGCGCCAAATTATCTTAACCATATCATTAAAAGTGGCCTGTGTGGAGATTGTTGAGGCAAGCACAGAATACTTTTGTATTAGTTTCAAGCCATCTGGACTGGAAGCCATGGTCGAAATGCATTTCTCAATATTTGAGAACACGTCTGTAGCTTCATTTTGTAACTCCTCTTCATAGTGAGTGTGCTTAAAGACGTTAGAACAAAATTCTTCAGACTGCTTGATCACTTCGGCAGTGTCCATAATTGAAATTGGAAAGTCCTGTTCAGACAGTGTTAACTGAACGACTAAATTTTCTTCTCCTAACAACTCCTGCTGGGAATAATACCGTATTATGTATCCGGATCGAAGTCTTCTCTAACCAATCACAAGGCTAGATTGTTAAAAGACGTGATTTTCATAGCCATGAGCTGAGCGGCGAGTCTGGCTGGTCTTTAACGTCCCACTTCAAGATTTATTTCGGTGTATTTTGATATTCTGTAAAACAAAATCTGCATATTGAAGTAAATATAAAAACCGATACTAGTCAGTGTCATTTTTAATAGCTAAAGTACGATAAACAGTTTCCAATAATGCGTAAATAGTCGAGCGATAATACAACAACTCCAATATTACCTACAGATGGCGCCTGTAGATGTTCCAGAGGGCGCCACCGTTTACCTTAAGCCTGTTTATGGGACAAAATTTACCAAACACTTGACTTGTCAATAGTAGATTAACTTACGGCTTACAATTTCACAGATACCCATCCGTTCCTCGTATGACAGTAGATTTGTAGTGTGGTGTCGATAGTGAGTTCGCGATGCGCAACCATCAGTGAATTAAAAATTTACTAACTCGTCATCAATAATAATTACCCTGAAATAAGTGGCATATTTTGTGATGTAGTTACATAATGTATTATTATGGCAAGTCATTGATGACTGGATGTACCGTGATGGAATTTTGTGTGTATTGCAGAAACGTTGATATAATAGAGGTATGAATATAAATATAGAGATGTATGACATGGGCACGATGATTTATTCCTTATTTGGGACATACATAGGCTATATTCCGTGGGTAGGGAATACTCCGGGTAGCTGATGACTGCCATGTTTGACCAGAAAAACGCGGGAAAAGATTTTCTCAATCTTGATCGTAGTAAACGCGAACAGCAATAACGGGTGTGGGTGGGGATTTATTTGGTAAAAATAACCCCCGCGATCAGGTCCTATTTTTTATGTGTAAGTCGTAGGCATATTAATTCTAGGTAAATTTTCTATTAGAAGCGGACACAATTACGTGAAGCACTTCCCACGCAGTGGCTTCTATCAGCACCATAATGCATTAGTAACTTTGAGGTGTGTGCGTATCTGTCGCTTGAAAATGCTTTCAATACACATATGCGTGATATAGTGATACCAAACAATAATAAATTAACACAGAGAAAAGTGAGGCTCAAATTGGTTAAAACAAATCTTTGACAAGGGGGTGGGGAACATTTCAGGTACATAAATATGTGAAGTGATGGGTTAGTTTGGATCCATTTTTGAGCATGGGAGCCACCATGCAGCCACCTGGAACACATCCACACACAAATTGCCGAAATTAAATAAACACACGCTGTATGTGTAGTTGTCTTGGATTTGTACTTTTTTTTTAGTAAAGTCGCATGTCAAACAAATTGACATGGTCAGGCTTTTGGTTTTGTTGTTCGGGGAGAATCCCCATGCTGTCGTTGGAGTGGTTGAGAAATCTCCTCCCCCACCACTCACAGGGGAGCAGTATGGAAAGATGGAGCTGAAATACCCTGCCAGAGTGTTTTACGTCCTCAGGGGGTTTTTAACGTCCCCCTTTATTTTAAATAATTCAGTGGAGACGGCAGCGCCATTTAACGTGGTCAGCCACCGACGATGTTGTGAGCCGAGAAATTAATCCCTGGGAAAGTTTCGACCTCTTGATGTGATCGAACCTGTGATCCTTGGCACCAAGTACCGGGTGCTTAACCGCTAGGCCACCGGAGCTCACTGCTTGGATGGGAATTTTTGTTGTTCGGGGAGAATCCCCAGGCTGTCGTTGGAGTGGTTGAGAAACTCCTCCCCCACCACTCACAGGGGAGCAGTATGGAAAGATGGAGCTGAAATACCCTGCCAGAGTGTTTTACGTCCTCAGGGGGTTTTTGACGTCCCCCTTTATTTTAAATAAATCAGTGGAGACGGCAGCGCCATTTAACGTGGTCAACCACCCACGATGTTGTGAGCCGAGAAATTAATCTCTGGAAAAGTTTCGACTTCTTGCGGGGTTCGAACCTGTGACCGTTGGCACTAAGTGCCGGGTGCTTAATCACTAGGCCACCGGAGCTCACTGATTGGATGGGAAATTTGCCATTTCTATATATACCTGTTTAAAGGTCACAGAAAAAAGTTTCCCAAGTTAGTCAAAATGTTAGTATTATATACCAAAATCAATTTAAATCAGAGATATATTTATTTTTTTCCTAGAAATAAAGTTACAGTGGTTTTAAAACTTGCTATGCTAGCATCTCACATGGCCGAAACTTTAATTGGGAATCTTCGGAAAACTTACGTGTTCCATGTTGTCTTTATTAAACAATGGTGTACAGCAGACACTGATCTTTCCCTTAAACAACTTTGTGACTGTCTCAGTGATATCTCTGGCTGGATGACAAACAATCAACTTAGGCTCAATGCCAACAAAACATTATAGGTACATCCAGACAAGGCAGCAAAATTGCTCGTTTCTTCCCTACGAACATCTTTAGTCATAGCATCATACCATCAGACACTGTATGTAATTTTGGTGTTACATTTGATAGCGATTGTAATTACAGAAAACATTCTTCTCTGACATGTCGCAACTGCTTCTATCATATTCGTGACCCATATTTTTTTCTTTCAGGTGCCAGAACCATTGCTACAGCACTCATTACTAGTAGGCTAGATTACTACAACTCTCTTCTTTATAACGTTGCATTTAAGGATATTCTAAAACTTCAGTGTGTTCGCACGCACGCACACGGCGCGGCACACGCACACACACACACACACACACACACACACACACACACACACACACACACACACACACACACACACATATATATATATATATATATATATATATATATATATATATATATATATATATATATATATATATATATAGGGAATTGGATGAGATGACGTGGTGTTGTACTAAATCTTTAGGTAGTTTATCTGAGCAGTAATTCCTTTTCTTTATATTAAGACGTTGTTGTTATTGTTGTTATTGTTGTTATTGTTGTTGATGAGTTATTTAGCCTCAGCGCTGGTCATTGGTATAAAGAAGAATTTTGTTTATAATACAAACATCATTTCGTAGAATTTGTTTTACTTTTTAGTAACCCCATAACCCCCCCCTCCCCATATCTTAATTGTTCAGTCCACATGACTCTTAAACGAACTTGTTTTTTAACATTAATCCCGCCATTGTCCAATTAGAGTTCACTAATTAGACAGACCTTGATTATAAAGGTTAATCGAGACTTTTGATAATAATCTTATTTCTCGTCCGTCTCCGTAAAGCTCTGATTAGTTTCTTAAGTATATCAAGTACTGGGCCAGATTTAACCTGCACCGAAATGGTTCTGTATCATTTTACGGCAGTTAACTGACATACTTTATGATTAAGTGTTGTATATAAGAAATAATACATCACTCGATAATTAACAAAGCGTGGAATTTTGCTATATGTGTCAAATACACATATTTAATTTTAAAAAGTGAACCGGGATAGTTACAACAAACTAAATTCGGTCTAGCTATTCCGTAGTACGATAACTACATAAATATCCCAAATTGGTATAGAGTAATATTGTATAATTATATATATATATATAAACAAACAATTGTCCTTTATTGGTATCATTCATAATTACTACAATCAGTTAATTTTACTCCTATATTTATAAATGCATGGGATGTGTGCACAATTATTTGGATCTGTTCACAACGAACAACGTTGTTGTGTTGTTTTGTTTATATACACATCACATTAATTACTCGTCAAATACTAGTGAAATTCATAATATAATACATCTTAATTCAAGCCGGCTGTAACTGAATTGTTATATTTTTAATAAGCTTGATATAATATTCCTCGATATAATATTCTATTGAGATATTACCTGAAGTTGAAGAATTCGCAGAATTAGTAGAATTATAGTAGGTTGTTTCTGATATTGTCGTCATATCAGGTAACACCTTGAGTCCTTTTCTATATTTGTAGAACTATCATTATTCGGGCAAAGTTTGTTGTTCTTAAATATCAGTGTAGTTAAATATCAGTTCAACTCAATGGCTTTATTCAAAACCCGCAGAGCACAGGTACAGAGGTCCGTATTGTAGCATCAGGCGTATAATATACAATATGTATTTTGACCCGCTGCAGTGTTCATTTTACAGTTGTTTCTGTAAAGAATGTATACACAAAGGTTTGATCCAGTGTTTGCGTACTCTGTACGTAAATCCCGAACTGGTAGCCGTTATATATCCTTTATAATACAGTTGACAGAACTATCGGGTCTAAGCACGAATCTATACACCATGTTTTTAATCACAAATTGACAGCATTATGCGTCAATCAGAGTGCACAGGAAGCTGATACTTTCATATTTGGTCATACCGAGAAACATATCAAATTATTATGGCATGTAATAAGTAATCTATTTAAAGTGGATTTCTTGTTATTCCACCAAAGTTGCTGCGAATACATGAGTGGACAACACAAAAGAAGAAAAAAAATAGAATTTTTCACCTCTGAGGAACACACATTAACATTTTGCGATGTAATATTTCCTTGAACGTACAATGTTGTAACCTGTCTATTAATATCATTATCATTTGATAGATCATCTGTAAACTTGTGAACAAAGTATTTATATATAACAACAACAACAACAACACGTAAAACAACCCTTTTTAGCTTAAACTCAGGAAGAGAACACCCTTTTAAGGTGATAGATCTCTGAAGATCATAGCAATACTTTTCTTCGCATTATATTTTACATCATCATGACTAGTGACAAATCTCACAGATTAAAACAATAATTAACATAGTTCTACTGATGATGGATACATCAAGACGACGCGTCGTCAGGATACGGTATCTAATTGATAATTACAACCAATATTACACTTTTTTAATTTCGTCATTCAGTTCGTCTACATATACATTGAATATGTACGAAGATAATATTCCGCCTAAATATAACACTATTTGTTACTTCAAATGTAATCAAATGTACATTTTCACCACATGATTTATGTGATCTGATTCTCATATATCGGCAAATCATTACTCGTAATATGTATTTAGCGGCTCCCCCCACACACACATACAGAGAGAGAGAGAGAGAGAGAGAGAGAGAGATAGAGAGAGAGAGAGAGAGATGATTATGTGGGGGGAAGTCATGGGAAAAGGGTAACTAGATTTTTGTCTTGTTTTACTGAACCCAAAACTGCTTATTAATTTATCCTGTACCTGTTCCAGGTGATTAAGCTACGTGATTAAGTGATTAAGTTGTGTGATGGAGGTGTACCTTTTAAACCCAGCATATGACAAAAAGAAGGATCTGCGTAAATAAGTTTGAGCTTCTGGAGTTGGACCACGATAAAACAGGCTTACAGAAAATAACCTATAAAACAACATTCTGCACTGGATTTATTCACATGATTGGTACTATCCTGAACACTAGCTAGTTCTAGTAATATCATTTAGATTACCATAACTAATTCAACCTTTTGTATCGTACCCGGACTATGAGTTTTTCCCAACTCCTCCACTAGGTGCGCCACTGAGCTTGATTCTTTTCGAGGATATTGGCGCTATAAAAGTTTTGCGCTATAAAAGGTTCTATACATTTTGACTATTCTATATTATTATTTTAAAATATCCATCTGCTAGACATGCAGCGTATCTATTTCAAGGTTTTACTAACAACATATAAAAATATATAGCTATCAGTGACATATGATACCTGAATTATGTATGAACTAGTGTCCATTCAAAAGTCATCTCGAAACTCAGTTCATCCAGTCAGCTACTATATTGCAGGTGCCTGTCTCTCGGCTCAAGTCATAATGTAATTGTGCTTTTACTAATGCAGTTCCACTTTATGGAATAGATTGCTGGTAGATATTTAGAAACACGTCGTCTCTTGGAAATTTTAAACCTGTTCAATGTTGCTTTCACAGATAAATAATAAGTATCGTTCAAATCCCTCATTAAATTTTTACAGACACATTATTTCGGCTATCACTGAACAGCGTCTTTAAATGGCTCTTGCTAGTAAGGGCGTTTATTAAATATACATTATTATTATTATTACTATTATTTATTACGGCGTAAACACTAAACATAGTGACATATTAATCAGTTACTATAAGTCATCTGAATACATCATCTACCTAAGTAAATGAGTTGTACATTATAATGATGATTGATTATTACTTTTGTGCACATGGTAGGCTAAATGAGCTGAGCAACCTCTAAAGGTAATGAAGCGAAGTCAAAGATGAAACACCCTTCAGATATGCCTACGCCGAGGTTCGAACTCAGGTGATAGTGCTGTGTGGTCCAACGCGCTACCAGCTAGATCACAGAGGCTCTCCACATTAAAATGTTAATTATTGTGGCGTAATTTATATATATATATATATATATATATATAAAATTAATGATGATGATTGATTGATGTTTTATGGCCACTTTTGTGCACAGGTAGGCTAAATGGGCCGAGCGACCTCCAAAGGTAATGAGACGAAGTAAGGCGAAACACTTCAAAATATGCCCACGCCGGGATTCGAACACGGTGTTAGTGATCTGTGGTCCAACACGCTACTGCTAGACCACGGAGGCGCCCCATATATATAAAATATATATATATATATATATATATATATATATATACACACACACACATTAGTGTAAGTTAATTAAACAGGAGAACACAGACAGACATTAACTGATTGATATATATATATATATATATATATATATATATATATATATATATATACACATTATAATGTAAATTGTTTTTGTTAACAGGGCATCGATGACAGGTAACTGATATATATATAAATATATATATATATATATATATATAAATGGCCGAAATGGTAGTTATTTTGTGTAGCTTCGCTACCTCAAATGAGGGAGACGCATATATTCCGTAATTTACTACTCCACCACTAATTCTAAACAAATTTACAATTTACAATAGATCTTCGGTAGATAAGGTGATTTAATGGTACATTGATATGTACAACCTGTCACTATCAACTACATTGAAAATTCCACTTTTCCACGTCGTTCGATTTACTGTTAGTGTTATAGATCTATTTATATCAAGTCAACCATTGATATACAGATAAACAATTAATAATGTAATAAGTGACTGGCTGGCATACGGTATCAAAACATTTTTTCTACTCAAAAGACTATCCTGTATAGACTTCATAAAAAAAGTTTAATTTACATCATTTGAATCATAGAGTGTCGATTAAGCGGCGGGAAGCATCTAAAACAGTAACGCAGACAAATCTAGTTAAATTCATCATTGCGAGTTAGTGTCTATATTCGTTAGGTGGCAGAACAAGTCGTCATCCGGGTTATTCCTGCAGAGGGAAGAAGACAAGATGTCGGTCGCCAATTTTTTCGAAACCCTGACAGGTATATACTTTACTTTTACTTACAAGTACCATACAACATCTGGATTGTGATATACCAATGGCTTCGTTATTTTATGTTTTACGTTGGATGAATAATATCGAAAGTGTGCGTGGCCGAGATTATGATATCTAGGCCGAAATCAAAGTCTGTCTAATGAATTTCTCGAAAATGTCAATGTGAGGAATTTCACATAAGAATACAAAGAAATGTCGGCAACTGCAGCGTAATATATCCATAATCTGTATGTTAAAATTAAATATTGGATATGTAATACGATGTGAAGAGTTAAATGTTGTTGTAATTGACGTGACTGGGAGTTTGTTGTTGTTGGAACAGCCAGGGTACAGACAAAAACTTGGCACGGCATACTCAGCGGCAGACATCGCCGGTAACCAAACGTCAGTTTAGTGTCAGAAGCTGACGCAGCCGGAGCCATATACTGGTCAGATTTTTGTATTGACAGAGGCCTGTCATTCAAATATTTTCATGTTATTTGTTTGCTTGGTGTACACAGATCGTATTTATACAGTGACCAGAACTAAGAAATAACCAAACCGGGAACTTGGATAGTTTAAGTTTATACTATTTGAGTATTTCCTTCGGCTTGGCCTTGGCTTTGTTGTACCTTGAAAATGCAGATATAAAAAATTCGAAATTGGAAGGTACTAAACACCTCCACTGGTGATTGCCAGAAATTTATGACTGTTACCACTAAACATCAGATGATGTTGCTATACTATCATATCACCACAGCTATTTCAGGAAGCAGTCATCTGGACTTATGTGATTAAAGTGTTTTTATTATTGCTTTGCTCTGGTTTACTACACTACAGGTAGTACAGCTTTTGTTATGATGATAATATTGATTCTTATTGTTCGTACTTTATGATTATTAAGGGGCCTGTAGGAATATGAGTAAGGCATTAGTATAATAGTATGGCTGTGCTTTCCTATACTGGTCCCCCAATTTTCACATTTATGTATGGTATATTTTGATTGAAATATTAATAATATTGTTGTTGTGAATAAATTTCTTACTAACATACTTACTTTATCTTATTAAAAATATCCAAACCTTATAGTATATTGATTTAGTCCTAAAACTCAAAACCTGAATTTGTAATTATATTGTATATGTGACAATGTATCATTTTCTGCTGTAGGAGTAACAGGACTGGACAGCCAACAGACTGCATTAGCTGTTCAGGCTCTACTAGACAGTCAGACTGTATCGGATGCCACTCCAGGTTTGTTTCAGGCCTAACAGATGTATTGTCAGTCAGAATTGTAACATCATTAATTTCCAAAGTAACAGTTCCAGTTATGATAACTGATCAATGTGTCAAATATCTGTAACCAGTTATGTTAAATCTGAGTTGAAATGTTATCATGATAATTATATATATATATATATATATATATTTGTTTTTAAAGATAACTTTAGTGAGTAGAATTCAGTATATATATATATATATATATATATATATATCATAATATATATTGTGAACTCTTCCATACTGAAGTTATCAGTCCTATTTGTGAATATGGAATTGATCATAAAATATAGAGCTGTCACCCATCTGCAGCCAATAATCCATTGTATTACTAGCTCTATATTGCTAGATGTCTAGTCAGTAATATATTAGTAAGTAATGGTGTGCTATTTCCATCTATTTCACAGTTGACGAGGATGACATATTTCAGTGTGGCAAGTGTAAGAAACAGTTCACTAGCTTCACAAACTTTGTGGCACATAAACAGTCACCCTGTACGGGATCTCAGAACGTTGTAGGATTGCGGAGCGTTAACAATGGTATCACTGGCCATCAAGTTGTTAGCTCAGCTGCTTCAATAAAACAGGCATGTCATGAAGTCATCATCCAATAAATTAATCTGATGCATTATTGTAAGAATTAGCTTATAATAGATAATATCTTTTGTTTTATAACACGCCTATAGCATTTATTATCAGACCTGATGTTTCTAATTGTATAAATTCCTATCAGACTCGTCTGCAGTTATTATTATTATTAGCTATATGACATGGCTTACTGCTAATATATAATGTCTTGCAGCACATGTTTCTTGTGGCCAACATACTTTGACTATGAGATTGCTCAACCCCTGTACTAGGTGTGCCACTGAGCTCGAATCTCTTTGAGGATATTAGCTGTATAGAAGTTTCTTGTTATTGTAGAGTCCTATTTTGTGGATATGCTTATTTCTTTATGGCATAATGTGTCCTTTGTCCCTGTACAGCACCATAGGTTAAAACCAGACATGGGGTCAATTTTATTTTGGACTTGATGGTTAATTCCGGAATTTGAATTGATTATTTAAAAAAAAATGAATTGATAAATTTTGAATTGGAATTGAAGTTTCCTCCCAAACAATTTACTCTAATTAACTATTTAAATTTTTGATTCAGAAATATTTCTTCCATGACAATCCTAGTTGGAATGTAAACTACTCAGAGTACCTACTCATTGTAAAAAAAGAGTTTGTAAAAACAGATTTGGAGTTGACAAAATGGAATTAGCCCCATGTCTGGTTAAAACGTCCAAATACTTTGTGATTCTTGACTACTCGACATTGATCAAAATGTATTAGTTAATCTGGACACACTGGGCTCTAGTTCCTGTTGTTTTGTGATTAATTATTTTAAATGATTGGTCAAGAAGACATTAGGGATATACAGACTAGAAAAAGGACACAGACAGCCTTTTCAATAACAGCTGACACTATACGTTGTCTATTCTACAGTCCCTTGTCGTCTATTTTATCAACAGAAAATCAGTCAGCTACTTTAGTTTTGGTGAAAAAGTGGCCTATGATGCTCCAGATACTCCATTTTCCCAGCCTTTTCAGGGGTGAGTCCTAACTTTCCCTTCCACTGGAGAAGGGCCACTACTGTGTTAGTGTGACTACCACTACTCCATGACCAGGCCATAGCCCCGCATCCAAACCTGCCCTCAGCAATGGCATTGCGTTGTTTTTACAGGCCACCACAGGTCAGCTACTCCCTAGTTTTTGTAAGGGGTCATTTACTCTATTCCCTACTGAAAATGGTTGACAGATGTTATTTTGAATCAGGATGGATCAAGACTAATTTGTATGTTATGAGATGTTCGAGGTTAGTAAAATTCAAGTTTAAAATGCCATTGCCAAATCAGAGTATTATAATAAAGCATTCAAGACAAACCAAAGGGTTGTTTTCAGTGTAGTTAATAAAGTACTCATGCATCTCTGACTATCCTCTCAAATGTTATTAACCCAAACAAAGTTATGGCCCATCGTTTTAGTATTTTTATTGGGGTTTTACATACATTTTTATCACTGTACGGTGCTATTGAATGGCTCCTTCTAGTAAATAAATTAGTTTTATTGTTACTTTCATAACTGCATATTTTGATTGGGTTTGGTAATAATAATTGTTTTTGGCTTTTATCTTCTAATTCTCTTTTCCACCTTTCATTGTTTATGATATATGTCAGGGAGGCACTGAGAGCCAGTTGTGCTAGTCACAACTGTCTGTCTTTCTGTTTCTCCGTGAGTTGGGTGGCATTCAGATGGTGCAGTGGTTAGAGAACTGCACTACAACCCTCCAGGTTGTGGGTTTGAATCTGGCTTTCAAATTTAAAATGGGATTTGCCTTTTCAGGGTTGGCAAGTTTTAGCCAGGCCTGGTAAATATTACTTTAAAAATTGGTGAAAACCCAAATGGGAAAAAACAAATTTTTATGATTTGTTTCAATACTGATTAACAATTTTTCTGTTTGTGTTTGTTAGTAGCCAACATTAATACAGTGTCCAAATTGGGGTGCCTTCATGGTCTAAATGGTAGCACATTGGACCACAGATTACTAGCACCTGATTTCGAATCTTGGCGTGGGCATATCTGAAGTGTGTTTCATCTTTGACTTCGCTTCATTACCTTTGAGGTCACTTGGTCCATTTAGCCTCCCATGTGCGCAAAAGCGGCCATAAAACATCAGTCATCATCACAGTGACCAAATCCAGCTCTCATTGAACTACTACAGAATAGGACATTGCCTGTTAATAATGCAGCCTAAGTTTGTGCTCTTAATGCAGATGGGATTGATTACTTCTTTTCAGAAGCATCTAAATAACACCCAGAGCCATGGTGACTCCATTAGTTTTTTATTTGATTACACTTCAGTCTTTATACATCTATCCCTACATAGTCAATATATATAACAGGTTATCGGTGGATATTTGTTTGGCATTATAATTAATAGCCTTAAATAGCTTTATCTTAGTTAATATTGAAAGCAAAAAGGTGTCAGAAATGGCATATGAGCTTAAAGATCTAATATGGGCATATTTTAATGAAGTGGGAAAATGTCCTTGTTAATTAGTTTGTTTTCCCCTTTTAAGTTAGATGTTAAATATTGATTAATGGATCTGGATAGTTTTTGTCAGCTTTACATCTGTCCCAGAAAAACTATTATTTGGGCTTGAAAAATCTGACCCTGGCCTTTTTGGGGATAAAATCAGTATTCTTACAAAGCTAAATCACGGTTTTACTAGTTTAAAGGAACAGTTCAGCCTGAGATAATATTATTTAAATATGTAATGCTAATAATAGTAAATAAAAATTTCACAATAACAATCATGGACTATACCTGATATCATAGATATAAGCAAATAATCCAAATTACTGGAGAGTCACCATTATGGCTTCAGTGGATGCCATATTTAAAGGCGGGAAGGAGAAAAGTCAACTGCTCTGATATCACCTGAGGCAGCAGTACACAGAGACACCAGTTAGTGTTCCCGGTTCTCCTCACGCTTTCTTCGAAACAATTGGAATCATCTTGTAATGGTTCTCCTGGCTCAAACTGATATGGCTGAATGTCGGTCATGATGTAAATTTAGTGGGGTTACTACGTTTTGTTCTGGAATTATTCTTGGCTAACACTTGTTTACATGTTTTTAGATGGGTTATACACACTTTTGGTCAACCTGGTGTGTTCAAGTGATATCAGCATTCAGTAGCTTCCAGTCTCTGTCTAGCTTCAAAATGGTGGTGCCCACAGGCCATTAAAAGTCAATTAATCAGCAATTTTGAACTGGATTATTTAATGTGTGGGCGATCATTTTAACATCATTATAAACGTAGCTGTATTAGTCCTGAAAGTTTGAAATGAGGGTGGACTGTCACTTTAAACTCAGCTGCTCAAAGAATTTTTTGTATGATAGTTATATACATTTGATAACAAAGTCATATAATAGACCAGACACATGAAAAACCCAGTAAAATTTATTTTATGAAAGACAAACTTAATTGCAGTCATGATATCAGCATATCACTATATTAATGCCTTAGAATTCATTTAAATGAAATTTAAATTGAATCAACATTTGATATTATTCAGCAACAGAATCATATTCCATTGTTACTACTTAGGTTTTGTCATCATGGTCTGTTTTGGTGAAACATTTACTTAAAAAATTGTGTGTCATGTGGCATATAAAAACAGAATATTAAAGGAAACCAGTCATGCCAATGTTTGTGATTTTTGTGGAATTTTTCTATTTAATTGTTATGATATTCCTCTTGCCCAATCCTGGATATTAGTAGGTCTGTCTGTATTATCCTTAACACAAATATGAATTAATAACATGTCAAGCCACAGAAAGTCTGAATGCAAGAGTTCTGGTTGACAATATTGCTTTGATTAGTACGTTATAATAACGATCACATATCTCTTATTTACTTCCATACTGAAGGAATTGGCTGCCAGTTACACAGCACCTCTGGTACAAGCTTTAGGACATAACATCGTGCTAACAGATGACCTGATATCTTTTGCCACACCTGTTGATCAGACGATACCTACCTCTACATTACAAGTGGTGAGAATCACAAATAAGCAGAATCTGTCATGCGATGTGACAGTTTGCTTTACTTGATTTGTAACAAAATTTTACATTTGTGTTATATTTTATACATTGTTTATAAATATGCTGGTTTCGCTATCTAGCTGTCTCATTTTACCAAAATACATGGCGAGCTTAGCTGTGGATGGCTTAGAGTTTACTGGTAAAGTTCTGGATTAATATTTACACACTGTAAGCCTTAATTCCTGCGTAAACATATGTTCTAATGCCACCTGCTGTGTTATGTGTATTTCAATCCTAGGGTTAATATTTCTCATGTTATTTTTACAGGGCAGCAATCCATTTTTGTCTCAAATTAGCCCGAGTACCCCGAAGTCAACGAGTGCAACAACTGTAGTACTGTCAAGTGGGGTTCCTACATCATTCAGTGGTACGGCAAACAATGCTACCTTTACAGCCCTCCAAGCTAGTCAGCTACAGATTCAGGCTTTGCCTACAGTCATTACGCAGCAGCCTACAGGATTGTTGACACAACAGACTGATGTCAATGTTAACACCGGTACACAGGTCATCATACAGCCAAGTGGTGCCCAGGCCATACTGACACCATCTGTGACAATAGCTGGTGTGACGCAGTCAGATAACAGTGTTCTGCCCAAAGTGACTTCAGTTTCTAACATTTTGCGGCCATCCACTGGCAAGATCAGCCTCTCTAAACAAGGTGTGGTATAGCTCTGGTACATCAGTATTACATTTAGCACACACTTGGATCATGGACCAGAAATATAGAGAAAATTTTATGAGTTTTGTAAAATGGTGGCTATCCTATCCTATTTTGCTTTCTGTCTGTCATATATTGTTTAATTATGTCATGTTTTTTTTAGCTCTGCCTTTGTCATGAATGCTATTTGTTGTTTATCTTTGTAACTATACTTGAGGAATGAAGCAGGAACCAAACAAAATATATTTCCCACATTTCAGTTATATTTTTCTTTGTAATCATAGAATTGTGCATTGCCTTTGTGGTAGTCACGGTAGGCTAGTCAGTCTAGCCTTCTGTGGCTCTATAAACTAAAGGGAGAAAATTTAGTGCAGTGTGCAGTTTCATTATATTTAATTATACTGATAGTTATAAATAGGGTTTGGAAAGTCAGCACATGAATAAAAAGATCTCATTACACATACACATTGATTTTAATTTACAGTGTTGTGTATGAAAAAATATCCCAGTGGACAGTTAATGAGGTTGCTCGAGGCAAGATATTTTCTGATCACACAGTTGGATAAGTAGATTTATTGTTAAACAATAAATCAATCTCGGATATCATATGATTGAAATGGCAATAAGCAAATTATTTTCAATGAATAATGCAATGAATTCAGCAAAAATTTTTTTTTTTGAAAAGGGGCTCAAAAAAAAACCTTTTTTTAACAAATTTTCCTTTTATTAAAAAAGAAAAAAAAAAGTTTATTTTTTATTTTATATCTAAATTTGTGTTGGTTGAACATGAGAAATAAAGCACCATTACACTGAAACAGTATATTAAACAAAATTATAATAAATTAAATGCTGGGTTTAATGATTTATATTCTGATTAATTTATGTCTTTTTTAATTTTTTTAAATTTGTGGTAAAACTATTTGGTCCACCTTATTTGTCTTGGGTTCAGAGATCTGGTCAGAGCAATTTCGGCTTTCTAACTAAATGCCAGGGCGTTGAATATTGACTGCATAGTGTCACAGTCATAGTTGGATTGGGCAGTAAAAAAATGTAAAACTAGAAAACATAATGTATCAGTAAAAACAATAGATTCATTTTGAATTACATTTATCTAATAAGAGCCACGTGAATGTAAAAGATGGCATCAGATTTTCACAAAAGCTCACTTTACCATGGTGTGGTGTGCATGTGTTTATTCCTCAATTATTTCCCCTATTTGTTTAATTTTCGCGGTTCATACTTAATACGTGGCAAACATTGCTAGTGTAAAGTATACTTTGGAATTACTTCTCTATTTTTACACATGCTCATGTTTCTCTGGATCCTTCTATAGCACAAAGTCAGTCGATTTTCAGGTCTGGCTTTGAGTTGGTATTTTTTGTGGGATGTTTCATCTTATTTCCCATCATCTCATTTTTCAAGTGTGACAGTCTAAACAGTCACTAATATTTATACGCTTGCAAATATAATTTATTGTTTCTACATTTAACAATTCATATAACACTTTATCTGTTCATCATATGTAAATGGCACCTCAACATAACTGTTGGAGATGATGTTATTGAAATTACATATTATTATTTGTGTGTCATTACATGTGTTTTGTATTGTGTTGATGAAGTGGAGCAGATTTTACACTTAGATGTTGCAAGCCAAAAAAAAAAGCCATTTAAAACCCAGTTACAAGCTGTGTTGAGTGCTTGACTTTTTTGCTGGCTTTACCGATTTATGTGCATTCGTGTGTTTATGAATCAGTACTTAAGATTTTCTACATTATTTAGCAATAACACTAAATATCACATTGAACTTATTAGGGTAGTGGATTTGTAGCATAATTATGCATGATATAGGATAGAAGTCCTCTATGTTAGCAATTAGCATAATTTTATTGTAATTATGCTGAAAGATTTATGTATTTCTCCTTATAGTTTTCAGGTAACAAAGTTGGTAATGTGTGTAAACTAAATTTAGAAACATCCTAACAAATTTTAAATTCGCCCAAAATAAAACAAGCTACATTTTGGGTACATTATCTCATGTTTATAAGCATATTGTCCTAGTTATGAAAGCTATTAATCTTTTTCTTGGTTGTTTTCGTGTGACAGAAAATGGAGAGTTACCTCAGACTACTGCCCCGACGCCGAAAGCACGACGCACAAAACCAGTTCTGGAGGAGACAAACAGCATCAAGAAGAAACACAAATGTCAGTACTGTGATAAAACATTCAGCAAAAATTTTGATCTTCAGCAGCACGTCCGCAGTCACACGGGAGAGAAGCCATTCCAGTGTATTGTTTGTGGTAGAGCATTTGCGCAGAAATCAAATGTCAAGAAACACATGAAGACTCATATGGTTTGTATTCATCTAAACACTAATTTCCTTTTGTTGATGACTATGTTTGATTAGTTAATGAGGTCAGCATGTTTGCACGTCCTAAACAGTACACTGATCGGCTTGGTTCTTTGAAATTGTTTTTTTCCACATTATGGTAAGTTGTAGATTGTAGTGAGGATTTTGAGCAGTTGATGCTGTATTTCTTGCTTTTGTTGTATTTATTAGGTATGATTTTACTTGTCCATTATAAGAGTAATTGTGTGAATGACTTTGCTAGATGTTGGAGTCAGTTCCATGTTATCATTTGATTCAATAAAATTTGGTCCAGTCCTGTTCTTTTTGAGCAGTTTCAGCCAAACCAGCCAATTCCTGTTGTAACCATTTTGCATTCTGCTTAATTCAAATTTTACTAGATTCTTACCCACAGTTTATGATACTTATTATGATAAGTCATTTGGGAAACCTTCTAACTTTATAATATATATTTTAGAGTCTGTTTATAAATATTTTAGGCAAATAAGAGTTCGTTTACACAATTAAAATGGAAATTATTTTGTGAATGCTGTTAATTCCAAATTTACCAATCGTAATTCTTTTTAAAGTTTGGTTTTTACGGTTCGTAAATATTTCCAGAATGAAATTGACTCCATTTCCAGGCTACTCATAGTGAAATGTTGTTACAGTGTTCAGTTAGTTATTATCATGAGATCATGTCCTCTCACACTAGTCTATATTTTGATATAAGATTGCCATCTTAAAACACGGATATAGAGCTTCAATTACAGTCAATTAAATTATAAAGAGAAAAAGTTTCATACAAATAGCTAAAATAAACTCACGCATTTAACTCGGCAAAAGAAATAAATAATTGCAGCTATTCTGTGAAACATGGTGCTTCTAAATCATTCCTTTTTCTCTATATGTGATCTTGATCTATTTTGGCATATGTTCAGGCTAGATTTGTATTTAGATGAATCAGTCTTGCCCTAGACACATTGGTTGGTGGATGCATTATCACTGATAGATTGATCATGCTGATTTTTGACAGGTTTGGCCGCAGGGTACAGGCAAGACATTACCTAGTCAACCAGCGCCCCAGGTTATAACTGAAGAACAGGAATCGGAAATTTTGACAAAACAAGAGGAAAAACCATTACCAGAGTCTACCATAAAGGTATTTGTTATCTTCACCTGTTGTTCCATACATTTTGTGTCCATTATAATTTATGACAGTTAGTATCAAAGGTATAAAACTACAGAATAATTTAAAGGATGATTATTGATATTAAGGAAACCTAGGTTATGTATTATAGGTTAGCCATTAAGTGTATGTGTGAGCATTAAGTAGATGGTATTATTTCCTATTATGATAAACTTAATTGTATTTATTTATCATTCTGTCTATTGTTTAAATAAATAAATATTGCATGATTCCAGCTGAGCCTGAAAAAAGCAACTAAAGATGGTGAGAAGCCAGTGAAGGTCAATGTTATAGTAGACAACTCATACATGTGTCAATACTGTCCACAAAAGTTTAAGACTTACTTTAGTCTGAAGTCACACATGAGTATTCATAAAGATGAACAGGTCAGTGGAGCGTGCGATTACATTCAGCTTGGTCCATACTTTATTTTCCTGGCCCGTTGTCACATAACCGACATACAGCTGTGATAGCTCACGTAATATTGTTACAGGTTTACAAGTGTATAATGAAGTCATGTAGCCAAACGTTTCATGAGCTGGACAGCTTTCTGGAACACACCAAGACTCACGAAGACAGCATGACGTACAGATGTCATATGTGTAACAAGATGTTTCCATCACTGTACGAACTTGGTGTCCATCAGTATTCGCACAGCTTATACCCAAACCAAGGACCTAAGCCTGGTCCTAGGTAAGTTGTTATCTTGTTATCTGTCATTTGTTAGTACTATTGTTGACATGAGTGAGTGTGAACAAAATTATACAACATGAATCTCGTTAGTTAAAATGTTATTAAGGCAATCTAATTGTTAGCATGATACAGGATAATGAGAGATATCAGTTATTATTAATATTATTGCCCATCTGGCAGTAAATGCCATTTGTATCAATTTTGCGGCAGGTACTTCCGCTGTGTCCGATGTAACAGTAAGTACTCGACGCCAGAAGCCTTACAGCACCACTTGGACACAGTATCCCACAGACATCCGTGTCCCCATTGTAGCAAGATATTTACTTGTGAGAGGTATCTCCGTCGCCATCTTCCCCTCCACGGTAGCGTTGGTAAGTAGATATTTAGTTAAAGCATGCATGGCTTGCTGAATATTTTTTTATTTATTTGACATCCACATAAGCATCTAAACAGGATGAGATGGAGGGAAGTTTCCAGGATATCTGGGATACAACCTTCAGATCCTTTTTTCCCTCCTAAGTAACATATACTCCTCCCATTTATTTCTTTGTGTAATTCATGTGTGCAATAAAAAACTGGATCTTACTGTCAGACTGTTACTACACACATAATATCCCGGATCTCAACTTGTTGTGTAACAGTCTTGTTCTCACATTTACATAGCACACTTATAGCCAGCACAGAATTGTTTTGTCTTTGTTAGTAGTAATAGGATCTGGGAATATAAAATATGCAATATTGTCTGGACACAAAGATGCTGATTATTATATTAGGTGATTTATGAACAAGATGTTTCAACAATGCCTTCAGTCATCCATTGACAATATTATATTAAAACCCAATACATACCGCCCCAGTTCAGCAAACACTAACACCAACACCTCAATCACCAGCACTGACCTTTCCCTAGCCTACAAGGACATGGACCATCTAATTCCCTGTCACAAGTCTAAACAAATACGGGGAAATGTAGTTCATGTTTAAGCTTATCTTGGACATATAGTTTGTATGATAACATTATAAACTTATTTGAAAGGCTTTAAAGATGTTACTAACTGTATTTAGTCCTAGGATACGTACCATGTCATGTAATAGGTTAGATGAATTTATATATAATCTTACCAGTTAAAGGTTTGTACTAGCCAATAATTATGCATGTCTGAACACTCTATTGCCTGCGTGCAGATATAACATGGGAGCAGTTGTGGTTCTGCTGCATCTAGTGTTCGTTCAAAATGACAGAATTGGTGGCAGTGATCCTAATAACATTTGGTATTGAATATGTGCATCTAATTGGTTGTTTATTTAGAGAGGCTATGGAAAGCCAGATGTGCCATAATTAGAATACCCTAGTTCCAATTTTAAGCAGAACCACAGATTTTTCCTGAGGGTCCAAATGGGCGAGGAGAAATTTGGGAACTGCATTTACTGCGTATACATCTTTAAATATTCATCCTTCGAATAAAAACTAAATTCATGTATGAACTAAAAGTGGTATTTTATTTTAATCTTTGAGTAGCCCATCTAGGAACCAGATTAAAAAACTGCACGTAAACAAATTATTATGTTTTGTATGGCATTTGAAGAGTTAGACAAACATTAGATATCTGGAGGCATATTTCACTGATAACACCACTACTATCTAGATTATCAGGTTTAATTCTATTTTCAATTATACTCAACTGGCATTCTCACATAAGCTAGAAAAGCATCTAAATTATATCAAAACATATGGATGTTTATTGCCATTAAAAATATGACATGCCAGTATTATTTTCCACTGTCTGCTGAAACAGCAAATGTTTTCAGTTATTTATCATGAAAGATATGATCCAGATAAAAGTATGTGGTATGATATTATAATATATGTGATGGAAATTCATGTGGTGAATGTATTGTTGTCCACATAAATATTAATGAGAAAGCAGAAGACATAATTAGCTGGATACAAATAAATATTAAGTAAAATTATGCTTCGTAGGCGTGTTTGAAACTATAAAATTGCTTGTCTTTAGCCATATTTGTTAGTGTGAATATAGAAAGCATTTATTAGCAACCCAACCCAAGTTTCCCTTCCACATATTGGATGAGGCTGGTATTCCTATACTGTGAAGTGATTGGAGCACTACACTGTAACTAAATGTGCAGGTTCGAATCTGACTTGTGTCTGTTTTTCTGGGAATTGTTTCCCTTGGTAGATGCCTCCGTGCCGTATGTCACAGTTGTCATCAGTGCTGAGGCTAAACAACTCGACTCAGCATATCAGATGTGGGTAACCCTATAGCATAGTGAGCTGTAAACTTCTAATTAGAGTTCTAATCAAATGAAGTTACATGTGTTGTGGAATGTTCCCTTTGGGAATTGCCTATTACCTCTCAAATATTGTAAATTTTGCATACATTTGATTACCAGAGGGAGCCTTAACCATATCAACAAATATAAACAATATGTTCCATGTTTTATTGTGGGGTGTTATACATTTATCATTTTGTTTTTCAGTAGAATTTTGGTAAATAATTTAACATACTGCATACATATGTGTGAAAGTACTTTTAACGTAAATGACAACTTTTGAACATAAAGCCTTTCATACCATTATGACTTACTGGTATGCTTCATTACAACGTACATATTCATGAGTGATTCAAATGTACATCCCCATGAATTGTAGCTGAAAATTATTATTTATTTGTGGAATATTTATCTCATGATAATACCCGTCCTTTAAGTTAGGCGGACCAAGGTGATCACCCTGGGCTTCATAGTTGTGGGGGGTGGGGGGGGGGCATGAAACCGACATTTGTTAATCTAGTTATATATCTCTGTGTCCCTGAACTATCTAGAGATGGCCATACCCATGACGTACAGAACTGTCATTCAAAATGTTGTTATACTAATTAGAAGTCATATTATTATTATTATGACAAAATCTTGATGTAGGAAAGAATGAATGCAGTCTCATTATTTATGCCTTTTTTCATTCATCATTTCAGGAGAACACATATGTAGTTATTGTACCAAGTCTTTCAAGACAGAGAACTACCTAAAAGTTCACTTGTTGACCCACAGTAGTGATAAACCATTTGCCTGCGACGTGTGTTCGGCTGCATTCAACCGCAAAGATAAGTTAAAGAGACACATGCTTGTACACGAAACAGTGAAGCGATTTAAATGTCCATTTAGACATCATGTTGGTAAGTATATCAGATCTTGTTGACCGGAGATGCTCGGCACATTCGGACTAAGTTATCTGTATTTTGGTTGAAGTTTTTGATATTATTGATGATGAAACTGAAACCTCGTTCGTGAACTTTTTTGTCCAGGCTGTACGAAGGAGTTTAACCGACCAGACAAGCTTAAAGCACACATTATTTGCCACAGTGGTATAAAGCCATTCCAGTGTAAGGAATGTCACAAGACCTTCACGCGTCGCTCTAATTTACGCCTGCATGAACGTGGCCATCGCATGGACTATACCCACACATGTCACAAGTGTGGCAAGGGCTTCCTGCGTGATAAACTCTTCCAGATGCACAAATGTCGTGTGGTGGAGGTAACACCCCTTACTGAATCTAAGCAAACCAGTGATTCACAGGTTAATGGTGAAGAACAGGAGACAACGACACCCGCCAATACTGGACGTACAACAGAAATGTCAACACGTCGCAGGATGATCACCATCACCAAGAATATGGTCCAAGGTCGAACATCATCCAGAAGGGGGCGCCAGAAACGTATGGGAAGGCCTCCTGGGAAGAGAGCTGTTCAGTCATCCCAGAGCCCACAGGTAGAACCCCAACAACTAGACATGGAATCTGAAAACATTGTAAATATACCAGCTGAAGATCCATTCCAGGTGACAGAGGCCACAGAGATCTCAGTTGTTGTTAGTGATGAGGCTGCAGCACAGTACGTTGGCACACAGGAACAGCAGTCAGCCCTAGTACATCATGGGGATGGATCAGTTGTAGTGATCCAGCCATTATCTACAGTACAGAGCTCTGAGTTCCAGGCCGCTACTGCCATTGCTCTGCCAATTGATACATCTACCTCAGCAGAACAATATGAAATTCAGGCCGACCTTGATCAGAAGGACGTTGTCTACCCCTCAGTCAGCCAGGAGGTGGGTACACTTGTCTCCGCTTCAGGTGATATGGTACCCACGTACAGCTTGGAGTACCAGGCACCCACACAGCAGGGTCTTTATCAACCTGTTTACACCAGTGCGCCAACTTACCAGTCAGCCACGTTGATATCTACTGGACCAAATATGGCCACGTTGGTGGTCGAAGGTCCCTCTGGCGAGGTGATCAGTCGGGAAAATATAACAACAATCGTCACCCAGAATCCTGAAGATTATAACAACGAGGCCGATGCCCAGTCATACAGCGTGTTACAGTATCCGTTATCAACAGCAGAAGGAGAACATATTACTATGGAAGCCCAAGATATCACTGCGGCTTCTCTAGAACAAGCTGCAGTGATTGAGCCAGATCTAAAAGTGGAAGATAATTAGGTTGCTTTTCATACTTATCTGTTATTTATTATAGTATATAGATAATTTATTTATAACTTTTGGAACTTGCCAGCTAATTACGAGTTGTCATAAATTGATGTATACACGTCAATGTTGAGATGCACGATAATGTTAGTCATTTATGATAAGATTACCAAAGTGTTGTTGATTTTGTACATACTCTCATTATGTGTTTCATGTTACCTCTGGTGCTCATATTTGTGACGTTATTTATGTGCGGTTGCTTGTTTTTATTCAGTTTGTCTTGTTTTGGATCAGTAGTCATATGAATGAGTGAATAAACGTTGTGCTGTGCCAGTACAGTAAATGCGTCCAATTTGTTTTCAGTGTATGTGTGTGTGTCTCCATACAAACTGTTTTCAGAATTTTATTCATATTTTGACTGATTTCATTATTCCATATTTATGTGTATGTACACATATCGATAAAGTTTTATTACATATAACACAAAATTGTTTGTTTCGTTTTTCACATTGTCTGAAAGTTGATACCATAGAACACGTTAGACAAGACAACAAAGCGTTACACATTACTAATTAGGTTATGTTAATGTATTGATATAAACATGTCATGGCTTAGCCCATGATAACAACAATAACATGACTTTGTTTGTAAACTGATGATGTTTGTCAGTTGATGCTATCATATAATGATCATAATTTAAAGGTTTAAAAATATTTACAGCCTTGAATATGTTTTAGAATGAAAGTTACCTGTCAAACTGAGCAATTTGTCTGTTGTACAACGAATGACTGGTTCATGCAAATAGGCATGAAATACATACACAGTAATGTAATAAAATACAACATTGAAGTGTTATTCCACCAATTTTATTCCCAGATTTTAAATGTTTAACTTTTAGTAAAGGGATGATTAAAAATGGCAACAACTCATTTGAATTATTAGCACTGCTAAGTGTTTGTCTTCAGAAAATATCATAATCCTGTCTCACGATGACTAGCTCAGTTATTTCCATAAAATATATATCAACATACCTCTTCCATATATATATAACAGTCTAAGACTATTCTAATGATGAGTGAAAAATTATAGGATATGCACCCCGTTCTCAAACCGACACTGTCCCCTAACAGTGTAGCTAATAGCCAGACTGTTTGGTCATTCAAGTCTGGAGAAATGTTTTATTTGAGGTTATATATGAGGGACATCTCTGATCTGGTTAATGGAAATTCAGGTTAACGAAGACAGCATTCTTTGATGGATGACTGTATCACCAATTGTCTCAGTATGCCATTTGTTTCATATTTATGATCTTTAAATTTACTACACATAACACGCGCAATAGTTCCCTTCGGTGACTGGGTTCATTATGCGATTAGTATTTAACCTTACTATTAAATTACAGCACAAGTAAGGAAAGATTAGAATCTGCATTGTTTAAAATGAAGCATACGATAACATCTGGTAAAAAATAATACAATCTTGTCAACAATATACAGCTTTATGTCATAGATAAATAGTATCACCGTTTTGTGTATATGACTGAATGATGTTGACGGATGCCTACAACCATGCCATTGGGAAGTACACCAAGACAAAATGAAGCATTCACTCTACAACCATGCCTAATTATTAAATGTACACATTCAAGATTTCGTATGACAAAATGCAAGATTTGGCATCTGGCAATACCCTTTTGCGTCAAGCGATCAATTTTACACTTTCACTATAACCACAGAACAATACAATCGTATAACAATAAGCCACAACCAAATAAATATCACAACAAAAAGGTGCCATTACAATATCAATCAGTTTACTGTGACCTGCTCTGGAGTTGTCACCATTGCAACATTCCCTTCTATCTTTGGCACAATGCCAAGGTGATTCTGGTCAAGTTCGAGGCCGTTCGACGTGGAGTTTTGTTCATTCGAGTCGACGCTCTCGAGACCATTGTGCAATGCCGAGTCGCTGTTAAAACTCAGACTGTCGCTCGTGTCTTCTGTCTCTAAATAGGCTACTTTTGTTCCATCGTCGCTGCTAACGCTGAGTGTTTCCATCACATCATCCTGCACGTTGTGTATTTGATAGAAGTGACTGCGTAGGGTTTTAGACGAGTCGAAGACTTGGCTGCACAGCTTGCACACGTAGTCAGGATTCTTATTATGAGCTGTTGTAATGTGTCGTCGTAAATGACGCATGTGAGTGAAGGTCTCCTCACAGTCATTACATGACTGAATGTTGGGCTGTGAGATTTGAAAAAAAATTACGCAATCTTTTAAAGCATGTACATGTATTTCCATATTTCTCACCTGAAATCTGTCATCAGCAAGTATACTTCTAGTTATACTATACAACGTTGCACTTGAATCAATATAACAAAACTCAAAATGTAGGAACATTTAAAAACCAGTCAATGCATTAAATAACCTGAAAACAGTTTTAAATGAAACTGAAATTATACCTGCGTAAAATGTACTTTAAGATGTTCCTTTACATGACATCGCCGAGAGAATGACCTGTTACACACAGGACATGAATATGGCTTAATACCAGCATGAATCTTCATATGTGAACGTCTATTCTCCTTACCTGGAAAAGAAGAATTTTTTTGTTTTAATCAAGTTGCTCAAGTAATATAAAGGTACACCCGGTTATCTTAATGTTAAAATAAAACTGTTCCCCAACATTTAAAGACGGTCTTCTGTATAATTTAGTCTTTCCTGGTAATACGATCAGCCTTTTTTTAGGAACTACTCACGTGAAAAATATTTGTGGCACACCGGACATTCGTATGGTTTCTCTCCAGTGTGTACACGCATGTGGTAAGCCAAGTTTTTTGCCGATGAGAGTTCCTTACCACATTCTGAACAGCAGTGTTTCGTCACCATCACTACACGAACAAAATAAATCCATAAAAATCAATGCACAAAACTACACAATGATAATGCAAAATGGTTTTCCAGCATTTAACAGTGTGAAAAGATGTTAACATTTCAGTCTTCTACTTACGAAAAGGATGATCATCACTCGCTGAATTGCTATTACCATTGCTGACTGAAGGGTGAGCATTGCTGTTAACTGTACTGGCATTGGTACGACCTTTGTATGAAGAGCTGTGAACCCTCATGTGGCCTTGAAGACTGTTCACACTTGGGAATTCTTTCCCACATTCAGTGCACTGCACTGGCTTCTTCGGACTCAGGCTAGGAGTTGTGAGTGCAGCCATGCCTTTGTCAAAGTCCAGGCCAGAATGAACGATGAAAAAATGCTGCTGAAGTTCAATCATGTTGCAGAAAGACTCCATGCAGAGTGAACACTGAAGTGCTGCATCCTTTTTGTGCAGTTTATGATGGGATTTCAGTTGGCTCAGGGAGGCGAACATCTTCGGACAATCAGGACAGTAATAATCTTGGTTTGGGGAGACCGACACACAGGAAAGTGGTCCGTGCGAGTACATGTGGTTCTGTAGCTCGGCACTGAAGAAGAACTTCTGTGGACATTGTGTACAGCTATACTGACGAGCTCCAACTCCATGCTCCAATACGTGTACTTGAATTGACGATGCCTGAGTGAACATCAAGCCACAGATGTAACACTTCATCTCGGTTTTTTCGAATGTGTGTTCAATCAAGTGACACTGAAGTTTGGCTGGTGATTCAAATATCTTGTTACATATCTTGCACTCATGGATGTTGCCTTCCTGCATGACGTGCGTTGCGACATGGAGCTGTATCTCATATTCAGTGGCAAAGGACTGCTGACACTTGATACACTGGAAAGTTTTCTGATGCTGCAACACGTGCATCTCCATTTGCATTTTGTTCTCAAACTTGATGTTACACTGAGGACAGCGATGGTCTAATGCAGATGG
The DNA here is from genome assembly GCA_025642065.1 of Paralvinella palmiformis. Classification (NCBI taxonomy): domain Eukaryota; kingdom Metazoa; phylum Annelida; class Polychaeta; order Terebellida; family Alvinellidae; genus Paralvinella; species Paralvinella palmiformis. The sequence goes on from JAODUP010000324.1 coordinate 390,392, forward strand.
TACCTCACCATGGTAACAAGGCTTGCAAACGTAATATGTTCTGCCGCTGGTGTTTAGTTTCGAGATCAGATTCTCCTTTGAACTGAAGCTTTTTGTACAGACACAGCAAGTATAGCAGTCGGACGGGTTCTGGAAGTGATGTCTGGCATGCATCTGCAACTCGAGCATCGAAGCCAGTGTCTGACGACACACCACACACTGCATGTTCGTGCCTTGAAAGCCATGCTGCTGTGAGTGGTTATAGAATTGTTCCTCACTTTTCATTGGAATTTTGCACATCACACATGTGTTGCCTTTGACGACCTTGCAGTGAGTCAGCTTATGTTCAGCAAGGATGCTTGCACTTGGGAATATTTCATCACAAATGTTACACTTCTGATTGCTTGGTGTAATATGAGTCTTCATGTGTTTCTCAAGCTCACCTTTGGTCTTGAATGTCTGGTTGCAGTAGACACAGAGCTGACTGAATTTCTCTGAGTTACCGTGATGATTAGTTTTAGCTGAGGCATTTAATAATGCTCGCTGTGTTGCCTTTGCCTGCTCACTCTTCTGAATGACCAGCTGCATCTCTGGACTCATGCTGTGATCATGAACCCTGTGTTTCTGTAATGTGCCTTCATCTGAAAATATCACATCACAGATCTCACATTTGTGCACAAGATCACCATTTTTCAGATTTAACACGCCATTACCACACTGAGTTGGTGGCGTGGCCGTCAGTGCTTTCGGAGATCTCCGCCCTGAACTTGAAGTCTTGCAACTTGAATTAGCTTTGGTCATGGAAGGTGAAGACATGGATGTGGCACTGTACTGAAGACCATCAAGGATGCTCACTCCTGGCTCAGTCTTGATCACTGTATTGTTAACTTTGGTTGTGCCCTCTGGTGAGTGGTTTGTCTGCATATGTTTGTCCAGTAAGTACTCGACGTGAAATGCCTCATCACACAGTGGACAAGTGAATTGCTTCTTGTGAGTGTTAATGTGACTTTGCAGCTCAGTCTCAGAGGTGAAACTGTCCTTACAGAACAGACACCTGTAAGGTTTGGATATTCCCAGATGGTAAACCCTAACATGGAGCTGCCACTCCATCTCAGATCTAAACACAGAGCCACAGTGGGAACACTTGTACAGTTTACACTCATTGCTGTGCTTGATGGCAAAATGGACCTGAATGTTAACTTTGGAGTCAAACACTTCCTTACAAAGTGAACATCGATAGAGGTGATGGGCGTGGATGTCTATCAGGTGTTTCTGTAACTCATCAGGTTTGTTGAAGAGCTTCAGACAAGAAGTACACCCATACTGGGTAACTAACACCAGATAGTGAACGAACATGTGGTTCTCCAGTTGTTCCTCACTTGTGAATTCTGCCTGACACTCGGTGCACATGTACTTGGACAGGTCGATATGCTTCTTCAGATGGACCTGATATGAGTTGAGGCTATGATAGGTTGAGTTACAGTGATCACAGATGTAGGTCTCGTTCTGTGCAGATCCTAAGCTCAAATGTTTCGCGTCTCGGCCTGGATGGCACAAAGCCTCAGGAGAGCTCTTGCTGTTAGGAGATTGTGACTTGGTTGGACTGCCCAAGGGACTAGACTTGTTGTTATTATAGCCATGAACATTATGCATGTGTTCAGCCAGGGCATAGATGTGTGGAAAACTCATTGTACACTGGGAACAGTATACTACATCGACAGGCTTTGGAATGGTATCTGTTATTTTGTGGATCTTCACCTTATGATGCCTCAGACTGTCCACAGAATTAAACTCCAACGTGCAATAATCACATGGAAACTTTATCTCGAGCTCCTCCTGGTCAATCACCAAACCAGGATGATCTTTCTGCATGTGTTCTGTTAATTTGCCAGACGAAGCAAACCCAATGTTACAGATGTGGCAAGAGAACAAATGATCTGTGACACCAGTGTGCATTGTACGAATGTGAACATTCAGCATGCCAAGGGTGCTGAATCCCTTACGTATACAGTAAGGGCAATCAAGCTTCAGACTTTCATCCTCCATCTGCTTCACATCAGAATGGTGTTGGCCTTTCTTCTGTCGGAATGAGGCCATTTTGGCATCTTTCAATATAGCTGCTGTCTCATGGCTCTTCAGGTGTAGTGTGAGGTCTTCATTGTCGAGGAAGCACATGGCACAAATTGGGCACTTGTTGATGCTCTCTATGGTGTGTGTCTGCTCGATGTGCATCTCGAGGACTTCCACCTCGACAAACATTTCAGCACAGTATGGACAGCTCATAACTGTTTTGTCTTGTGCCATGGCCATTTCCTCGTTATGTGTCTGTAGGTGGGCCTGCAGTTCCTCCATTGAGTAGCACTTATCACCACACTGTGGACACAGCACCTCAGTCAACTGGGGGAAGCCCGTAGAGGCTACGGAGTCAGTGATTTTACTCATCTTGTGTAGCATCATATGGGCAGTCAATGGGCCAAGGAACGAGAATGTCTGATTGCATACAGGGCAAGGCAGCTGCTTAATGTTGTTATCATGACTCTTTAGGTGCATCTTCAGCTGGTCACTTCTGCAAAATACCAGCAACAAACTTATTGTCATTTTAAGGGATGTTCATTACAACAATGAATCATGATACCTCACTGTTAATGTGCAGGATACAAACAGTTCAAATCCATCAACCAGTTATTGGTCTTTCATATGTTTGCTGGTTGCCTGATTTATTATTATTGATTTATATATTGCTTAATGTTAAAATAATGTATATGTTACTTTGATATTATCATCATCAGCATTATCATCGCCACCTAGTAAGAGACAATAATAGATCACTATGTGCTAGAAACAGCCTACTGAGCATTCACTCCCTTCCAAGAATGATACTGGGCCAGAGGTGAGTCAGCCTCCCTCCCCCCCCACACACACACATATGAAGGCACGGCAGCACACACATACACATGCTATCTTAAAGTTTGTGACTCGGAATCGAAGTGCCAGCTCCCTAGGAGCTGTACAGATCGCTCCCTACGAGGGGACAAAGTGCGTAATGTCATAGTCCAGAATATACATCGTACATATGTATATGCGAAGAGGCTTTAAACAGGCTTTAAACAGAAAGTTGTGATATCAATGAAAACAGATAAATAAATGTTTTTATCAATAAAATCTTTAAAACCCAACAATGGTTACTTAATATTCGAAGGGATCCGGAAAATACACAGTTCATATTTAATCACTAGATCTTGCTTCTAAACATTATTCGGAGTAAAAGCCTGTGAAGTGATATCAACAGAGTTGAAAATACTTTTACTCAGCTAGGATAAATAAGATATTGATAATCTTAAATAATGGGATTTATTGCAGAAGTACATGCGGATACTGATGTGTAATACTCCGTAGATTTATAAACATAATTATATATCTGCTAGCTATATGTGAATGTGTGTGTGTGTCTCTGTGTGTGTGTGTGATCAGTATTGTCCACATTAGTTGACATCTATCCTATCAAGTGAGGTGATCTTGAACTAGATCAAACAATGACACCTTATCTAATCTACACGGACAATTAGTTTTCCCTGTTAATTTCATCCAAAGGACAACCGAATTTGATTCATCTGGAACAGTGCGCATTCAAGTTGAATGATAATCATTCAGTATAGTGGCATAGTTTTAAAAGTATGATGGCGATGGCGGGTGATAGATAGATAGTTTTGCACAGTATGCCATTTTTGAAGTGGTATATGCCACATTTTCTATGCTCCCCTGGTCAGTTTATGTTATCCGGAAGTGCACAGCAACTTAACACTTAAAATGCTATGTTTCAAAATACATACATGTCATAATTAACCGTACTGTTCATAAGTAGATTAAGATAGACAAAATCGACCACACGCGCGCGCGCGCACACACACGAGCGCGCCGACTCTTGCACGCACGCACACTAGATGTTCCATCACCACTTCCAAACAGAAAATGCAAATCACGAACAAACAAATCCCGAAGTTGTGATATCAATTTCATTGTTGCCTGTGCCTGTAGGATGTTTCATTCAACAATAAAAAGGCTTTGGCCTGATTATCTAATTTTGCTGCGGAATAGCCAAACGGCCATATATCCCAGGTGAGAGTTAATTATACAGCTGCCAGTACACACAAATACTCAACACGCCATAATAACACAAACAGGACAACAATATTGTGGACAACTTAACGACCCCTAGTCAGTATACTGTTATTTTTATAATGATATGTGTTGACATATAACATGGAGCCGAACACAAAGCACAGAAATCTGATACTCTTCATCCAACATGTAGCCAGTTGTAGCCCAGTTAAATGTACTGTGGTGCCCTCTGTCGGCAGCAAACTAATTTAGCGGAAGTGTTAGCAATCAGTTGTCAGCACACACACACACACACACACACAGAGTGGTGTGATGAACGGTCTACCACGTGCACTATGACCACTCCGAGCACACTGTGCTAACTTCTTGTTCACGGCATCTGTTTCAGGCACGACCCCGCTGCAGACCCGAGAACAGTTTTGTTTTCGCCCGATCCGGGTCGGCCCCGAGATCCGGACGCCGTGGGCTATAAAGATTACATCCCAGGGGCAATGGCGCCGGGCCTCGGGCATATTAATTTCTGGCAGTGTGCATTAGTCTGACAGTGTGTTAATCACCCGAAGGAATTGATGAAAAATTGTTCCCTTTGTATAATGTCGAGTCCGGCGGGAGACATCGCTACCCGCCCTAGACCCCTTACGCTTTTAGTTGGCCCGACTTTTTGATGTTGTTTTGCCGCATCACTCAAGATGGCAAGCCAGCCTCGGAGAAGGGCCGCAGTGCTGCCGGCCGCGGCGGGCCCTCGGCAAGGAACTGATGCCTCCAATGATCACAGTCCATCCGACGACAGGCCGAACTTCTTCCGTTTTTAGCAATGGTGCCCCCGAGATGACATGCGCGGAGGTGATAATTGGCCAGCTTTAGGTTATTTATCCAGGCATGGCAAGAAAAATGACGCCGTGGGACTCGAATAATGGCGTCTGGGTAGAGAACAGAGGCCGCGGGCCAGCGGCGGCCGGCCGTCGGCGGCCGGGCTCCGTCCTATAACTCCTTGCCGCACGGCACCCGCGAGTCTCGAAGCTAATCGATGGAATTACACTTTATTAGCCCGCGGAGGCCGGCTGTTGCCATTGTTATACAGGTGTTGGGATAAGATAGGCCAGATAATTAGAGTTCAAACTGTCAAGATGCACCCGGCGCCAATTTTTGTTCATCAGATGGCCGGAATGGCATCTCCCCGTTCTCATTTAGCTCTGATTTTGAAGGATGGGGTGTGACAAACGCTGCCGTCGGCCGGCCACCCCACGGGATGGCGGCCGCGTTCCCGGCGACTTAACAGCCAATACTGGCCGGTTAAGATAGCGTAGTACCTGATCAACCCCGGAGCCGAGCGAAAGTTCTCTGAACTTTTATCACAATTTCACCGCGCTCACTTATGGGGCCGGTCGAGGCGCCGGGCCGCTAACCGATCGGAATACCAAATCAGAGCGGGTCCCACTTAATGGCGTCATTCTCGGGTCTAATTTCCCACATTTCGTTCCCGCCGCCTTCGTCGGCCGTAAGACAACCGGCAGACAATCTCGGCAGCGAATGACTCAATCTCTTCGCGCAAATTCTCTCATTGCATCATCTCGTTACGCGTAACCAAGAAATATGGCTGCGACGGTCGCATGGGTCGGGGAAACAATCTGCGGAGCATTTCATAACATAGACTACGCGCGGTCGCTGGTTGGTCCCGGCTAGGTGGCACCACCGGTCTTATCGTCGGGAAATAGTCGAGCATTCGTCATCGAAGCAAATTTCGTACACATCCGGTCGACATTCGAGGCAAAGAGTATATAAGGGCTGGCACACTGAAATGTTGGTCGTAAGTAATGGATGACTCATTATGTGGCAAAGCGTATCATTCGATAAGGAAGAACAGATATTAAATTTACACGTTTCACTGACGTTCTCGTCAGACAAATCAAATTCAAATTGTTTATTTCAATATTCATATTATATCATTTTGATGAAAGCAAACGCATTTAGAATGTTGAAAAGGAGGATGCTTGAAGCATTGCTTAGATAATGCACCCCCCCCCCCTTAATATAACATTACAAACATTCATGACAAATTTAAAAATAAAAAGATGTGGAATATACATAATTATATCTTTAAGAAACAATATAAATCCATATAAGTTTAATTGTTTTAAATGATTGGGATAGGAATGGAAGAATTGTGTACTATACACGTTTCCTTCACTCATACTCAATAAACATTTGCATTCATTAAGATCACATTAAAACCATAACAATAACAATTATTAATACACGGTATTTGGGGTTACGTAGTTGTTGTGTTCAAGCGAATGAATTACGAATGGATAAAATGTAACACTCACTATACAGTAGTTTTCTGAAGAAAAAAAATCAATCCAGAAAAAATTAATAAATACAATAAGTAAGTAAGTAATTTATTCACTAACAACATCGTGATATAATATTACGGGTACATAATATGTTAAATTGTCTATCCATAAATGTGATGTTGTTAGCCAGGACAACCAATGGCCATAAAGACGGTCTTCCACGACGTCCCAAGATAAGATTAAACACAAATTAAAACAAATAAATCAACAAAGATTCGCGATGATTTGAAATAATGATTGGTGAGTGATGGCGGAGGTAGATGAATCTAATGCATCAATTTACCGCTGTCCGATCACGGAATCTGTCGCTAATGCAAGTGAGCTTGGAGCGAAGGGAGACCAAACATCAATCGTATCACAGAAATGTCTCAACAAATTATGAACGACATCTTTATGAGATGGTAATTAGATAGTGTATAAAAGCTGCTATGCAAATAAGAAATGTCGGCAGACGACAACAATTTGATATAGAAGATGAAGTAAACGAAGAAAGCTAATTGTGGCGGTAATCGTTTGGTCAGAAATGTCTATTGCTTGTTTTGTTTTTCGGAGAGCATCCCCAGGCTGTCGCTTATTCAGCACAGTCTCTATGTTGGACTGGTCGAGAAACTCATCACCCACCACTCACAGGGGAGCAGTACGGAAAGATGGAGCCGAAGTACCCTGAGGGTGGCCGCTGCCAGAGTGTTTTACGTCCTCATGGGGTCTTTAACGTCTCCCCTTTATTTTTAATAATTCAGTGGAGACGGCAGCGCCATTTTACGTGGTCAGCCACCCACGATGTTGTGAGTCGAGAAATTAATGCCTGGAAAAGTTTCGACCTCTTGCTGGGATCGAACCTGTGATCCTTGGCACCAAGTACCGGGTGCTTAAAACCGCTAGGCCACCGGAGCTCACTAGACATGTCTATTAACTTTCTTCTGCGTTATATCTAAAGCAAAAGTCAGAGGGAGGCATCCGTGTTAATCAAATCATAAACCTTTCCTGACCACCATTTTTCCCTATGTTTTATATGACTTTTCATGTTCAGTCATTAATCTTTCTCAAAGAATAATTACTGTCAGATTAATATCGAATAAATACATAACTGATCTGTCTGTAACCAACAGAAATGACGAATTAATAATTTCACTTCCTGGTTACCAACACTTCATCAAAACAAATACGGAATGGCGGAAGTCAGCTGAGCGATGATGGGTTTGTTCAACATCAACCCCAATCTCCATTGAGACATGTGGCGCAAGGGCTTAACTCATCTCGGAAATAAGACAATCAGGACGGACTTTTACTGATGGATGAAACATCCCACAAATATAGATAGCACTCAGATCTGATCTCACAACCGGAAGAACCACGCTACTCTAAGCAGAGTATATACAACGATAATATATCAGAAGAAGAAAACTAGCTGAAACGGATTTAAAATATTTAACAAAAGATGAGTCAAACCTAATTCATTATCTATTCTATAGACAGTGTTCTGCGGCTTGCATACATACACAGGTACACGTAATAAATAATATCTGATCCAGTGAGCACAGACTGCAAGTTTATTTTTATTTTGAGAGTGGCAATACAAATGATTGCTTCTATTTTGACAATAACATTACAAACGTCCGTCTTCGTACACTTGGGAGATAACTTTTCGAAGTTCTGGCAGAACTTCGGATCATGTGACCGGCCGACGTCAGCAGTAACAATGCAGGTATCTAGGGCCGTTACAGTGCGCCGAGGTATAATGGTATCTCCGCCGCCATACAACCAATCTATCAGCGCACTAACCATCGAATGGTGTGCGCTATAGCGCTGTCTTAGTGTGATTGCCACTGGGACTATTACGGCCAAACAGAGCAAGTGGCCGAACTGGAGGCGAGGCAAGCCGCGGCGGCAGCCGGCGGGGAAAATAATCAGCGACGGCCCTCCGGGGACCAGTGGCTAGCTTTCTATCTGGGAATTACATTGTAATGAAGTTAGAATCTTCGGGGAGCCATTTAACAATCCTCCCCATTCCGGAGGCCGGTCGGGGGAAAACAGAAGGAATACCAAGTTTGATTTTACTGTCCGGAGTGGAGTTTTTCCTCCGACGAGCTCTTATGATTATCCACCACGCCTCCGCCCCCCATGACTTCCACCCACCCCACCCCCCCTACCCAGTGTTGGTGGTCCGGGAAGACGACTCCTCCTCAGTGTCCCCCCGGGTCTGTCGGAGTCCCAGCGTCATTTGTCCGGAGCTACATCCGTAGCATACCAATCTCTCAGCACCATATATAAAAATATATATATATATATATATATATATATATATATATATATAACACCGACGCAGAGTGTGTAGTACATTACTGGAACATTATCGGCCACGATGTAAGCATTCCTGCCTAAAGCTGACGTCTCTGATACAGTGATTAGTCTCTGGCGGCATAACAAAGCACTGAGCCTCCATAATCTACAACCACATCGTTTATACTGCATCTCTAGCCCTATGTGTGTTCATCTTGTTCAACCGCCAATTGCCCAACAACAACAGAACGCCTCACGACCTCTAATCGTGGCTCTAAATTAAAGAGGCCGCTCATTTCTATCAATACCGGCTATTTCAATATTAATGAGTGAACGCAGACGTATATCTGAGACGAGAGTGATCCAGCTCAAATTAACAAATTGTTTATAGACTACAAACAGCCTGAGAGCAACTATACAATGTTACCATCTTGGAATGCAGTCAGCCATAGCGAGTATATATATATATGTGTGTGTGTGTGTGTGTGTGTGTGTGTGTGTGTGTGTGTGTGTGGGAAAGCAAAATGCAATGAATTTAATTTTTAGAGAAAGCATTAACAATTGACCAATGTCACTGCTCCCGCAGTCATTTTTCCGCATCCGGGTCACTGGGCCGGATGTGAAGCAACGTTATAACGGGTCTTAGCGCGCCCCCAAAGGGGTAGGAACGTAGTCAAGTATGTGGCACATACAGATATATACACACAAACACAGGAAGGCCGGAGTTTATGGTCGGGTGTACTTGTTCAACCTGGCCGACATAAATTATTACTGGCTCTCTACCACACATCGGACCCTGAAAGTGGACGCGGCCGTCCCGTTCGGCCGCCAGGGGACGCATGAAGGCAGGGCTTATGGCGGCCAGCCGTAGGATGCTTACCTTTGTAATAGGACCTGGTGTAAACTAAGCGAGTCTACGGGGAGACGGCGGCAAGACATAATGCTGCATTACCACTGCATAATACCAGCGCCCGATCCCGCCGAGCCGCACACTTCCAATTTAATCCTGAAGAGGCTCGCCATCCCAGAGGGATCCGGAATCCGCCCGTAATGAGCCCGGTATGGAGGAGCTGCGGCGGCATTAAAATGCAGGTCATTTCCTTTAATTGGTGCCCCAAGGTTCTGAACCTAAGCCGCCCGAAGACGTCACAATAACTCAAGTCGGCGATGGGCCCCAGCGGGCCGCGGCCATGGCCGGGAGTAGTGCGGCATCAGGGGAAATCAAGGTGTCCCCACCAGGACGATTATGTTCCATAGCAGGCCGTCTCTTCTCTGGGCTTATGTCTCTTACCAACATCACAAACAAGTTTGGTCGTCAAGTGAAAATGTTTAGTTTGGTGCCTATCCCCGGGGACCCGGGCATACTCACTCATCCTCTCCCCATAGCTAACACCCACCACACCAACCACGACCAATAACACCACACCAACCACGACCGATAATGCCACACCAGCCACGACCGATAACATCGCACCAACCACGTCCAATAACAAGACATCAACCACGATCAATAACACCGCACCAACCACGACCAATAATATCACATCAACTACGACCAATAACACTGCACCAATCACACGACCGATAACAACACACCAACCACGACCAATAACACCACACCAACCACGACCAATAACATCGCATAAACTACGACAAATAACACCGCACCAACCACGACCAATAACATCACATCAACTACGACCAATAACACCGCACCAACCATGACCAATAACACCACATCAACCATGGTCAATAACACCACATCAAACACGACCAATAACACCTCATTAATCACAACTAAGAACACCACATCAGCTACGACCAATAACACCGCACCAACCATGACCAATAACACCACATCAACCATGGTCAATAACACCACATCAAACACGACCAATAACACCTCATTAATCACAACTAAGAACACCACATCAGCTACGACCAATAACACCGCACCAACCATGACCAATAACACCACATCAACCATGGTCAATAACACCACATCAACCACGACCAATAACACCTCATTAATCACAACTAAGAACACCACATCAGCTACGACCAATAACACCGCACCAACCACGACCAAGAACACCACACCAGCTACGACCAATAACACGACAACAACCATGACCAATAACACGACAACAACCATGACCAATAACACCACACCAACCACGAACAATAACACCACACCAACCACGAACAATAACACCACACCAACCACTAACAATAACACCACACCAACCACAAACAATAATACCACGCCAACCATGACCAATAACAATATAAGAACCACGACCAAGAATACCACACCAGCCACGACCAATAACACAGCACCAACCACAACCAATCACAATCCCTTGCCCTACATCAATACCATGCCAACCATGATCACTAACATCACACCAGCCATGACCACTAAAACCACATAAACCTTGACAACAAACACCACACCAACCAATCATCCCCACTAACACCATACCAACCACAACCACACTAACACCACACTAATTCCCCTTGTAGCAGAAGTGTTCAGTTGTACAACTCACATCAGTTAGCGACTATAAAAGATGCAGAAACTATCTCCAGTTTGTAAACCATATATCAACCATTATTTTAGGAGAAATCCTCTATGGTCACGTTAATGATGTGAAGAAGGCCATCTCGGTGCTAAAGATAGTGAGTTCTGATACACTTTCAGGTGAGGAATATGGCGGCCTATTTAGAAACCAGTGGGCTAGAACCTGAGATGGATCACCATTTAAAGAAGTGAAGTCATCGATCTATTTATGAATCTGTTTACTTCTGCGATTTCGAATTATGTGTATTAGGCAAGTGGTATTACTAGATTTGTAATATACTAACAATAGTGATTTATTGTAATATTATTGAAATACATCATGCTATGATTTTCTATGTTTTCTTCTAAGTTTAGGTTTGACCAATACTCCTGTTCGTCTTTTATCTTATAATCACTTAGTAATCAACCTGTTCGTATTTCATATTTTAAATATTTCTGAATGTAATTTTTTTAAATGTTATAAGTAAGTTAGATTAAGTGGTATTTGCCTTTTGAATAACATCATATCACCTATTCCAGTGCCTTCACACACTTTGTTATTTTATTAATACAACTTCCAGTTAGGAGATGAATACAATAACGTGCACAATAGCATTGAAGAGACATACAGGAAAAAACACAATCAGGATCCCAAACCATATACAATTTAAACAATTAACGAGGACATAGAAGTAAGTTAATATATGCCACTATATAATATATGTAACTGTGAGAAGCCATTCAGAATTAAACATCAGTTAAATATAGAACCTACATCAAAACATTAACATTTTGTTAATCATTTGTAGTTCACACATCTCTATAAATAAAACATGAAATGACTTCACTTTTTATGTCATAAATGTACATTTTGAGATAATAAACACAAGATATTATATTTGTTTGCTTTTTATATTTTATATTTTTTAAATTAAAAAGCGAACAATAGCTAGCCAAAACGTCTTAGGCCAAAACGTCTTAGGCCAAAACGTCCGTTGGCCAAAACGTCCGCCTACCCAAACATGCACACACACAAACACACACACGTGTGTGTGTGCGCGTGTGTCATTTCCCACGGGAATGTGTAATAAAGGCAGTAAGCTTCTGACATTCTCCTTTACAGCACTGTATTAGTTTAGTTTCAGGAATATGTTGTATCCATACGATGACAGATGAGGAAGGAATAAGACTATTTGGAACTAAGACTGAGAGAGCTTTACATCAACAGCTAGCTGGATGATCGAGATGTAAAGTTCTTAGATATGTAACGTCAGCCTTGGACTAAGGCATAACCAAAAATATGAATTAATATGAAATACTTACCGACTGAAGCAAGAAGAACAATGGGGACAGTGGTAGCGACGCCCCCTGGTGTGTTGTCTGAAGTGTCTGTCAAGATTAATTTTATTTTTGAACACCCGTCCACACTTGTCACACTTAAATGGTAACTCCTCGGTGTGTACCTAAAACAACAGGAAAGGTGGCTAATAATACCTGAAGTAATGATACGATTCTGATTACATATTATTTTCAGATCTCACGCGCGCACACCCAAAGGCATGCATGTTATACACAAAAGACATTGGTCACTGGTGAAACATTACAGAGTTATAAGTCGCTCGGTTTGTAATTCTTTGTGCCAGTGCCAGGGCGCACGTACACACGCACGGACGCACGCGCAAGCGAGCAACATCCAAAGCTAATGAGGTGAAAGATGAAACATCCCATTATTAGGCTAGGCTAGCTAGGGTGGGATTAGAAAACCATGGCTACAAATCTATTGTTGAAAGGACTATCATATCAGCTACAACGGTGATAACACACACATGTACGCACGCACGCACACACACACACACACACACAGACAGAGACACACGCGCGCGCGCGGAAACACAGAGCCGCATGCTTTGAAAACTTTATTCATAAGAATCAGCATTATCAGACAGCGCATCCCTTAGCACAGTGCCAATCATTATCAGTAGATATCATCAGCCAGATAACATTACTGCTCAAGTCACAAAATATCTGAACGTCCGTTTGTCTTTTCTCGTCCGGTTTTTGGTGGAATTCAACTTTAATTAATACAAACTTCTGGCAAGATTACGCGTCTCCGAGGTCTCATTACTCAAACACAACGAAAACTAAGTAACTCGAGTGCAAATTATGCGAGCGGTATTTCCTTTTTAATACAATTCTGCCGAACACTTCTATTGCCGAGCCATTCACGGAGTTAATCCAGCGTGTTGCCCACAACAGTCTCAACTGTTGTCGAGCTCACCCCGTAAACGCCGTAAGATACCCGCAAGTAGTGAGTGATTTGATACCCAATAGCAGCTAGCCGCCGATCTGGATATGCCGAAGACATCCTGAGCCGTCTACACGTTTCATCGCGCCATCAGTGTGTGTGTGTGTGTGTGTCTGTGTGTGTGTTGGGCGGCGGGAGGGGGGGAGTCACTTTGTTCGATGAGTAAGGGGTAGGGGGTGGATGGATACAGCGCCGCCGAGCCGAGCCGGGCGCCCGTGACATAATAAATTTAACTCAATAAGTGCTGGCTTTCAATAAATAATTATCAATGAATGTGTGCGCAAAAGATCATTTGGGATGATTTAATGCCAAGACCGGGGCCCGCTCATAAAGCCACTTCTAGCCAATGGCACAGAGAGGCGGCCATGAATTATTCACTCCGTCCGCCCAAGGCTCTCAAGAAATTGACTCCCTCTGGGAGCCGGGGCTAACCTTCAAAAATACACGGACGCTTGCTTGTAAAAACACACATGGCCTTTAATGGTAACCTCTTGAGGAAGGGAAGACACAAAATGTTTCATCACCTGGGCGGCGCAGCGTATAAAGCCATCGGGACTATCCCGGTGTGTCTTCCCTCGGCTAGACAAAGCAGACTTGATCTGATGGTTTCAGATTTCCATGTCTTACCTGAGGGAGTTATTTGATGTATGATGCACGGAGTTTCGGTCCGGCGAGAGCGGGCATCCGGTATTAACAACGAAATCGAGGCAGATTGGATAAGCTTCGCTGGTTTGGCTAACCCAGCCACCCCCCCACACACACACACAAAGGCACGGGCAGAAATCCCCAGCTTGCTGTCAAATTCCACGATGCCTTCATCTTTAAATCAAATCTAGGCGTCTTGCGCCGATAAGAAACTCCTCCCCGCCACATATGGGAAATATCCATTTTTGGACGGGCGGGAGTAAAAACCACCATCTGGCTCAACCGCCACGACTCGTCGTAAGTGTCCCCGGCACTTAAATATATGGCACCGCGTGTGAGACTGGCTCTGTTTGGTGGCACCTGACGTCTTTCCCCAGGAAGGAGAACGCGGACTGGGTTTCGCGAGGATTAGACGACGCGGCGGATCTCAGAAGTTGGCCCCCGTACACCTGGGACGTCCGGCCAACCAGACGCCGGTCCAGATGAACTACCGACTGGTCGGCCCCGGTCCCAACAGAATGATAATTGAAATTTCAGCCCTGATAAGTAAGAACATTCGTCAAACCGGGTGGCGCCGTCTCGCGGGACTTCTAGCCTTGATCGTGTTATTCTAAGCAAGGAGACACAAAGACAATAATTTAAGGCACTAAACAGGGTGATAACCCGGGCACCCCTCGGGCTGTATCTGGTGTTAGGGGCCGGTCTCGGGTTTGATCAAAGCGAAACTAAAGGAGGGAAGGGAAAACTGCATAATTCAGTGAAATATTCCGGCAACTGGATTATTATACGTTCGTAGCAAAACTCCTTTGGATGGATAGATCCTACATCTGTTTGTTTACGGCATGCTTCGTGTTTACCACCTACCCACCTATCGCCCTCTGAGTATGTCAGTCAGGAAACGACTGACGGCGTAAACATAAACATTACTTTAAGACGGCAGTGAGACATTCTGGGTTAGTTTCTGTGATAAGAAATTAAACGCGGAAATCGCCCAACATCTGACCGCCCAGTAACCGGAAACAAATTACTTTAAAATACGTGGATACTCATCTGAATACGAGAATATTAATCTAACTATCCTCGGCTTAGAGGGAAATTTTAATCAATAAGCCTTTGTCGGAAATTAAAATTAAACACACCTTGGTAAGTAGACGATTCCAAGCTCCATTGAACTATTAATGACATATTATCAAAGTTTGATATCTCCAGAAAGTAATGAACACAATAAGCCGCATGCAAGTGGCTGTGTGGAGTTGATTAATACCATTTAAAAGGTGACAACATATTGACGTGATTACGGTTGTATTGCGGACATTAATATTAAGGAGATACTTTTTCTGTCAATAACTTACGCACAAGTGAACTGTGCTACTTCACATAAACCTGAAACACGTATACCGCTCAAGTCAATACTAAAGGGCGTAGAACAAGTGTTTTGATTGAACTATATTCAACGGCTAATTTCACATGTAAATGGCCAAATGTATTGACCTAAACTGGCTCAACTATGAAGTATGATACTGTATGACGTGTTATTGTCATAATATCTGATGTGTTAATGTCATCATATTTGGTGCCTTAATTTAATGCCGTCATACCCGACATGTGTTAATGTCATCATACTTGGCGTGTGTTAATGTCATCATACTTGACGTGTTAATGTCATCATACCCGACGTGTTATTGTCATAATATCTGATGTGTTAATGTCATCATATTTGGTGCTTTAATTTAATGTCATCATACCCGACATGTGTTAATGTCATCATACTTGGCGTGTGTTAATGTCAGCATACTCTATACGTTAATGTCATCATACTGGGCACCTTAATGTCATCATACTTGATGTGTTAATGTCATCATATTTAGTTACGGAGATTCAACTAAACTCTTGACAGTACATGCACAGGGACTGGTGGCCTATTACACATGTCTCAGCAAGAAAAGTCGTCACTCTGGATTCAGTCCACTGAAGAAACGTCCAGAGTTTGAATTCACACACACACACACACACACACACACACACACACACACACACAACATATATATATGCATATATTTATATATATATATATATATATATATTTATGCTGAACTGAAATAGTTTTCATTTTAGTATACTACCATGACAACGTCCTTACTCACCTGTTCATGTTTGTGTAGATAACCACTTTTTTCAAATGCCTTCTCACACACCTGACAGCCATAAGGGTGGTCCTCATCTACTGTGGTCACATACGGCACCTGATCCGGTGCCAGATTGGCCAGAGTCGGTGATTCTGGACCCTCCATCGGTTGAGCACCGAGTAAAAATGGCACCACAGAAGACGATAAGGATGACGACTCTGTACTCGTCAGGAACGGCCATTGCGATGCTCCTAACACTGTAAAGAGATGTATCAGGTAACAGTTATAATTATCTCTACGCTAATCGATAACTGTTAAGATAACCGTTATCGCGAAGCTACCGACATCCCAGCGATCCAGACTGCTTTATTAAGCCGTCGGTTAAGGAAAGCATACTGTCGGTTGAGAGGGGATCGTATGATCGAACAAAGATGAAACACTGCTTGAACTTCAGGACTGTGGCCTTCAAAGATGCAAATCAAAATCAACATTTTATTACATCTCAATCTTACAAGGCCACACCATGGTTATGTATTTTATTACACGCACGCACGCACACGCACACACACACACACACACACATATATATATATATATATATATATATATATATATAGTTATTTAGGTTGCGGGTTATTCTTTCATAATTCAGAAAGATATAAAACACCGCAAAAGCTTATGGCCATGGCCTTGTGTTTGATTCTCTCAACCCACCCCCTCTCTCTCTGTGTGTGACTGTGTTTATGTGTGCGTGTGTCTGTTCACTCCATACACACCGCATTCCAACAGAAAACTGTGAAATAAAGCGTTTTAAGATCACTCGTACCTTCTGCCAACATATTATCAAACAAATTACTAAACTTAAACAACTTTTCCGGCAAGTCATCAGAACACAGCACAATGACACCAGTCTGTAAGAGTAACTGACCAATTCTGACGATGACCCACGCGGACAAAGCCCACGTTAAGACAGCCAGCGGAAACGATGGTAAATAGAACTTATCTCTGTTTGAAGAGATAAATATCTCCTCGGGGATGACGACTGAATGAAATCCTTAGTAACTCCAACAGAATGCAAAATTATATTTACTCGCAGGAAGCACGGAGCCCACACGAGTGCCTAGGCGGCGACGTTGACGAGAGTGAGGGAGACCAGTCTCAGGTGATCCGCGGGTGATTCACATCGCGGCATATTGTTAGAGTCAGCGGCAAGGTGTGTCCTCCTGGGCCACATAAACAAGAGGCGTGACAATGATGAAGCTGAGAGGTATCTAACATTGGTGTCTAGTTGAGAGGCTGACAGACAGACAGACAAACAGACGGACAGACAGACAGACAGACGAAAGAACGGACCTATAGCCAGATGGAGAGACAGAAGGACGGAGGGACGGAGAAATACAGATAGAAGACGTGTGGAAATGTACGCAGAGAATTACCATCAAACATTTATGAATCCGACAGGAAAGTCTGGGATAATGGAACGTGAAATACTGCGGACAAGTTTATAAATACTGTCAACATGTCAGATAGACTTCACAAGACATACACACACACACACACACACACACACACACACACACAGGTATATAAAATGTGAAAGAAGCCTAGTCCAAGTTTGCTAAAAATAAAAAAAAACACCTATAAAGTCCGACCAACTCGCACACGCTAAATAAAGGTAGCTTAAACGATACTCGAAGATGCTGTCCCGCAGGTGTACAATTTCTATTTTCAAACTCTAGTGTCTCTCACTCCCTGCCAGTTCACTCTCAATATCCATAGGATTCCAGCGGAAGGCCGCATACGCAAGTACGACGTACCAAAGTGAGATTAATTCGCCAAGAAATAAAGCCACGAAAACGTGGTCGTATGTCTGGCAGCAGTTCTGTTTACGTGCTAGAGACATCAGCGCCCGAGATGAACTAATTACTGAATGACAGCGACAGAATAAAGCTGGAAATTAAGATCAACTGGAGAACTGTCATGTTCTCTATTGGCAGATACTTTAATACTAGACGAAGATCTGAAATGGCCACACACCCTGGAATCGTGTGCACGATGAAGGAAATTCGGATGCTTAGACACAGGAACGAGTTCAGAAATCTGGAAATCTGTGAAAAATTGACATCGGTACCAACGGAAACCAAACGTTTTACATACGTAAGCCCCTATTGCCCAAAAGTTCAGGTGTTATATAGCTTGAAAACTGTTTCTAGAAGTGGGAATTTTTTTCTATAAAAAATAACCAAAACATCAAACCCGTGACACCTGAATATTATATCAACGAAACGGCGGCAAAAAAGAAAGATAAAGGGAGAAATAACAACTGAAGACCAGTCCCACCTAGAAATAGGAATTCTTCTTAGATAATCATGGCTTAATGAATAAAACTGTCAGCTTTGATGGACCGCTCTCCCTCCAGCATCTCGGCGTTATTGGATATGATTAAGCGTGAAGGTGGCGCCATCTAGTGGCCTAGTTTAGCGGCTGATGTAACGCTCGGCATTTGGTCTCAGCGAGAGATCAAGATGTCTGTCAGCAAGGTCGGCTCTCGGGAGACGTACAGACAGTGGTAGGGTTAGATTTGGAGGCCGGTTCGCTGAGCCTGTAAACCGTCACCTCTCCATAAACACCCGATTACATGTAATCAACCGCCATCTGTTGGAGACGATCTCTCCTCCTTCGACACGTACCGTACTTCGGGTGACGCTCCCCGACAGGCCAACGCACGCACACACACGCACACACGAACACACAGATAGAGGCCAACAGACATGGGGCCCACCCACTGACGGTTCTCTTCGGGGACTGCGATTAATAAAACAAGATATTTCGTGGGTGGCCACGTATCGTCCCATTCCGATTTCGACCACAACAGGACACAGTTAAGTGTGACCTGGCTGCATGAGCATGGCTAAGACTATTACCCCCCACCCATACATATACACACACACACACGCACACTCACACAGACACACACACGCTGACCCTACTAGAAGCTAACCTCGTAATATTGCCGACAATGGGACGATCATCATCGTGCGTCACCCCCGTACCCCCTAATGGCAAGTCCCATCTTCCCGCAGCGAACAAACAACCATCGCTCCCGGATCACCCCGACACATCGTCTCTCCGGAGACTCGTATACCGTTACAGCGACTAACGCGGGCGGCTGACGGTTACACCGATGGCGGGGACAAAGACGATTCGGTGGCAACGTTTATTGATAAATGTCGGCACATTCATAAGTTGGTGAGGGTCAGGCGGGAAGTTTACAAAAGATTTCCGATGGTGATGTAACAAATTGATGAATGTAGCGTCCGTGTACGGCGTTGAAACACTCCGGAGACGACATCAGTTCGAGTTATCTCGTGAAAGTTTAAATATTGTTTACACCGGAACACTTATGGATTGACGGCACCCGCGTGTGGAGACGAAATGATACGTTGACGAGGAGAAAACATCGGAGCTATGGGCCGAAGTCGGCGCAAAGATGGCACTAGCACTGTCCGTGTGTGTGTGTGTGTGTGTGTTATATATATATATATATATATATATATATATAATAGATTTCCCTTTCGTTTTAGAAACAGGAAAATTACTAGCATAGTGAGAAATACTCGAAAATATGATCATATCACCCTAATTCTTCAAAAACTACACTGGCTACCTGTTAGACAGCGTATCCATTTCAAGATTTTATTAATAGTTTATAAATCTATTAATGATGTGGCGCCACAATACCTGTGTGAACTGGTGTCCATTAGAAAGTCATCCCGAAAACTCCGGTCATTCAGTCAGATACTATTGCAGGTGCCAGTGTCTAGGCTCAAGTCATATGGTAATTGTGTGTTTTGTGTCAACACCCCCCCCCCATATACTTTGTGGAATAGGTTGCCTACAGATATTAGAAATGTGTCGTCTCTTGAAAATTTTAAATCCGTTCTAAAAATACACCTGTTCAAGGACGCTTTAATAGATAAATAATTATAAATCTCTTATAGGTTTTTTAACAGGCATTATTTGGGTATTATTATATTACATATTATTTGTATAGCGCCTTTGAATGGTCAGGGCGCTTGATTAAATATACCTTATTATTATTATTAGTTCCGAAAGTTGAACTGCTTGAAATCTAGCTTCGGTACACACGTCGCCATAATACTACTACTACTGCAATCAAAACGGGATATCAGTCGGGATTAGATAACTGGATCAAACTTTTATACCATTCCGTCTCAGGACGGCATCCAGTTATAAGGTCTTATTGCTAAGCTCGGAATCTAATTATATTTTTATGGCCTTTATAACTTCACCTAGTTAACTCTCTCCAATCAGGTCACCTGTCAAAGCAGCTAATCGCCTCAGTGAGATGCGCACAGATTATGTCAGGAGACAACAACCGGCCCATCTGGCGTACGAGCGAGCCGCTAATCCAGGTGTACCGATATGATGATGCGCTGATAGACCGGGGATGCGAGGCCGACTGATCGCGACACCATCACCTCATCGCCGCATCATTGTTCTCGTCGTGACTTCGCCCTCCAGTCCTTGGGATGCGCCCTCCCAGGGGGACCATTCATTTCCTGACGCACCAAGCCACACGTCATTGCCAGAATGCTCCATCCCGCTGTGATAATGTTTCAGCCCGTAGATGGCAGGTTATGGGCTGGTCAAATGTTTGGCCATCTCCTGGTTAAGGCCTGATTTTGAGGGGCAGGTCTATTAGAAGGGCAGCCATCCCGCAGGCCGGCAAGGTATACCGCTCAAACGTCCCGCTGCTGTCCACGGCAACACTAATTACAACACAGACAGGACGCCTCCACTAAACAGAGTGCAGCTAAATGAACTAAATACCTCCTAAAACCACATCAACTCTCCTCTCTCGGCTCTACACGGTCGCTATGTGTGTTCCGTGTGATCCGGACAATGCTAAAGGATCTCCGTGTGGTCAGTCATATCCCCCAATAATATCCGGAAGTCGAACGGCAGGAGGGTGTCCATATTTAGAGCCATCAGATGACAGAGGGGGAGAGAGAGAGAGAGAGAGAGAGAGAGAGAGAGAGAGGACAGTAGGATGCGTAGTTCAATTACTGGTGGGAAGTCCAAAACAGCAATTACAACAAAACGAATATATCGAGGTGTAACATGGAGGTAGAACACACATTTAGCTCCTAAATTAGGCTATATATTCTGTTATATATCTGGCAACCCGTTATCTATATCGAGTTAGCTCTATCCGATCGGGTTCTAAGTAATCTCGCTACTAGTCTGCGCAGTTTGCCTCTACCCCTCCCTCGTAGAAATGTTGCCTGTGGGAAGTTTCATCCAGCAGTAAACGGCTTTCACGTGATTATCCTATCACGGGAATTATCCTAAAGTTTAACAGTGCATTAAAATGTGTAACGATAGCATGCCATATACATGAGAGAGAGTGTGTGTGGGGGGTTCTTACTTTTTGACGAGCTGACATTCTGGATTTCAGGAGGCTAAATATTTCATCATTTGAACAATCCAACTAACGTTAGGTAAATATTTTGATAATGTAATTTTTTATGTTGTTAAATAATAATAATAATAATAATAATAATGTATATTTAATAAAGCGCCCTTACTAGCAGGAGCCATTCAAAGGCGCTGTACAAATAATATGTAATTTAATAATACCCCAAATAATGTCTGTAAAAACCCTGTAATGATTTAAAAGATAATAATTATTTATCTGTGAAAGCGACCTTAAATAGGTGTGTTTTTAGAAGAGACTTAAAATACTGTGGCAGCTGACATTACAGCTAGCAAAACATAATCTCTCAAGCGGTAGAAATATTAAGCCAACCACCCTCCATTCTGTCTATCCGTCTACCTGCGTGTACATGTGATAAATGCCCCCTCCTCTCTCTTCTTGTCTGCTTGCGCGCGCGTGAGTGTGTTACAACGGATCAAATGGATATGGAACTGACCACCAACATAGCATTATTCACATGAGGGATATAATCTAAATTTTATACGGAAACCTGAAATATCCTGTGTGTGTGTGTGTGTGTGTGTGTGTGTGTGTGTGTGTGTGTGTGTGTGTGTGTGTGTGAAACAGTGTGACTTGTATTATACACTCCCCAAGGGGAGACTACCAGCACCTGACACCCCTGCTGCTAGGTGTAACATAGTACAGATCTGTGACTGGCCTGGGGCTCCCACGAGGAGCCATTTCAATCACAAACCCAGCTGAGTGTGCCTGCTTGATTCCCACTGGTGTGCATATACGCTGTCACTGACAGAGATGGGTTGACTTGGTGCTAGATCCCCCACAGGGATCCTAAATATCAGCCAGTGTTCGGGGGAAAGTTTTTCTCTCTCACGGAAGCCTGAACTTGCTTTCATATATATATATATATATATATATATATATATAAAAAAAAAAATTTTTTTTACCTGCAGGCTTGTCCGTGAGCTAATTGGTAATGCAATCGCCAAGACGTTCGCCTGGGTTCAAATCGGGGTCAGGGCTGTTTCATCTTTCACTTCAGCGTAATACCTTTGGACGTTACTCCGCTCATTTAGCTTACCGTGTGCTAACAAATTGCCACAAAACCGGTTCCGCCTCCTCTCTCTCCACCCCCCCTCTCCTCCCCTCTCTCCCCCCCTCTCTCTCTCCGACCCCAATGACACTCAGTATTTCATTCTGAAAACCAGGCACCAGGATAAAAAGTAAACTACAGGTATGGCCGTCCTCTGTGTACCCAGGCCAGCGTTTGGTGGGAACTCTATAGGTGAATCTATATCTATATATGTGAACAATTCTGGAAACCCACACCGCACCCCACCCCACCCCACCCCGGGGGTGTGGAGTGATGTGCTTTAACCCCTCCACAATCTGAACAAGTAGAGTATCCTTTTGTCAGATAGACAAGTTAGAAAGTCTGACTTAATTACAATGTAATTATACTCTTCATTGTGATTCTGCTAACTGAACTACAATAAACGCATACGCCACACAACACGCGCGCGTATATATATATATATATATATATATATAACGTTTAGGATCTAAACGTTAGGTATTCAAAACACCGTTTAGGAAAAAGTGAGGCCATCCCTAGAATCGTGTAGGGTCCCAAGGGATCCCAGTCCGGATCAGGTCGCAGATCCTTGCACAGATGCATTTCTGATTAGAATGTCAAAGTAAGTGGATCTCATGTTGGCCTCAGCGGGGCCCTTGCAAAGTGTGGGGCTTATGATGGCCACCCTTGCTTCTCCACGCCAAAAGGGTGGGACTGGTGGAGGACGGGTCAAGTGTGAACTAAAGTATATGAAACACGATGTACTGGTATTAGAATAAGAGACAGTAGGAGAACAAGAATTTGACTGTGACACCAACTACATCATTAAAAAAATTAATGTTTGAGTCTTGTTCACTTTTGATGATACCAAAAAGACAGACAACAATGTACGGAGGGAAAACATTCCGAGCTTCAGCTCCCAGGTTGTGGAATAAGTTGCCAAATAATATTAAACTTGCAGCAAGTAAAGAAATATTGTATAAGGTTATTAAATCCACTTATATAAATTAGCCTATTTATAATATATAAACAGGTGTATTTATGCATAAAATGTGTTTGTGCTATATGAGCTTTTAAATGTGTTTTAAATGTAAAGCACCGTGGGGCAATTCAAGTTGAATAAGGTGCTATATAAAATACTATTTTATAATAATAATAATTATTATTATTATTATTATATTTAATAGTACTATTTAGCTGTTTTACCGTATGTACGTTGGTATGATTATTAGCAGTAAATGCTCATTTTGAGGAAAACGGAATTCTTGGAACTCCAGTAAAATGTGACACTTGATTCAGGAAAGCTGTAAGAACTAACAGCTGGAACACTAATTTGGTAACTGAACCCACACATCACTTAATATCTGTTACAATTCACGTTTTCCCGTGTTTTTAATAATATAAATTAGTATACAATGAACAGGTAATTATGTTGATACCAATGTTTTGATATTATCTATCAAATGAGCTTCTCCCCCCCCCACAGACAGACGGACGGACGGACGGACGGACGGACGGACGGACGGACGGACGGACGGACGGACGGACGGACAGACAGACAGACACAGTTGTCATCTCAGTAGAGGAAAATGTTGATGTTTACATATCTTTAGTTAGCTTCAGGATCGTGAGATGACATTCCTTGACTTTTCCATGACTTTCCGAACAAGGATGAATGAATGACTTTATTTTCTGAACTGTATATATATATATATATATATATATATATATATATATATATATAGCTGATATACTAAGGCAAAGATTCATGAACAGAAGCATATTAAAAATACAATAAGTATACAGGTCAAGGATGTAGAAAAGAGTCTACAAGAGACTGTCCGGCTCCACTTGACGTAATTAAATCGTATTTGTCTATACTTTTATAGTTATAATTTTAGTTGGAGCCATTCTACAACGAAATGTAAGATGTAGTCAATTTTACATAATAAGTACTGATTTATTGCGTTAATATGACGCTGCCGCCCTGGTGTGTTCCCCATTAACCCTATCCCATTCATTAAGAGAGTAAATTCAACGACTTCGATCTAATTTTCCATCGCAGTTTACTCTTCCACGACCAGAGCGAGACTGGCCAAATGAACAACATCAGAAAGGGAGAAGGAACGCTGAATGAAGAAATGGAACAAAACTGGACAGTGCTTATGGATGATCTAATGTAGGCACTGTATGTCTGGACAGTGTGGATATAGACGCTTGTTATTGTCGTCCGTGCATCTGTTACCTGTCGTAGAGACTATTACGACTCTCTGTTATATGGATTATCTAATTATAACATCAGTCGCTTAAAGCGACTTCAAACGGAGACAGCACACATAACTCACATAGCGACAAATACTCATCATCATATCTCCGATTCCTCGAATTCATTTCAAGATTTCACTAACAACTTATGTCAATATATCAATGGAATAATACCTTGATACGGTACTAGATGTTCAGTACAACATTCTCCACTTTGATGAACAGGTGCTGGTGGAGATTAGAAGTATGCCGTCTCTTAAAAGTTTCTGATGTGTTCTAAAAACTCAACTGTTCAAGGACTCAAGGCTGCTTTCATGGAGAAATACTGTTGATCGTTAAAAGTTCTAACTGGGTTTTTACATACACCATATTGCGGTATAACATTTTAGAACGGCTTCTGCTTTTAGTAGAACTATATTGAATTTTACCTTTAATATTATTATTATGTTGTCTTTATATTCTAGACCCTGTAACTCCATCCCATCGCAATCCTACCATAACCACATTATAATCCAACCGCTTTGCAATCCGACCTAGGATAATCCTACCCATTACAATCCTGTAATATCACAATCTTACACTATCGCAATCCTACACCATCACAATTCTGCACCACCACAACACTTTGCCATCACGATATTGCATCATCACAATCTTGGACAGTGTAAGATTGGATATCACAATCCTACCACATCAAATTTCTACTCCATCACAATCCTACCCTATTATAATTGTATACCACACAATCTTACATAATCAAATTCCTATGCCATCACGACGCAAATCCTATATCATTTATGATTGCAATCCTATACCATCCCAACCCTATGTCATCATAGTTTTTTACCATAACAATCCTATACCATCACAATATTGTGCCATCACAATCTTAGACCATAACTGTTCTATACCATCACAATCCTACTCCATCACAATCCAATGTCTAGTACACAATGCTGCCGTTAAATACTAAAACATTAACAACATGTTTTAAGATGCTGCTGTGGTGCAGTTGGTAATGCACCATACTAAAAACGCCCAGTTCCTTTGCTTGAATCCCAGTGTTTCCCATGCACGTGGGATGATCTGTCGACCAATAACATTTGTTGGCCTTATCATTTCTTTTCTCTAGGAATTAGCCACACATTGCTATATATATCCTAAGCGAAAGCAGTACTCAGTTTAAACAAACCACTCACTCACTCGCCCAGTCACTGGATTGCCCACTCATCCACTCAACAACATACTTATAGTCTCAAAGTTCCGAATACTGTCACGTGAGATGACCTATGTGACTCAACGGTACAGGGAATAGAGTGGCATAACAGAATACTTGATCCTCTCACTGTCCTATAGATCATCAACTCGTCAACAGACTTTGCCACGAGTACCGCGGATCATGCATTTGAATAACTGACAGCAATGAAAACATATACTAGCTAGGGAGTTTACGGCGGCGTCAGATCGTAAGAGTTCTGATACCAGTGTGGGAGGTGGAGTGAGGGCGTATGGGGGGGGGGTTAGGGTTATGATGTTCTTGCTATAGTAATAGCGTAACATGCTTTTCACTAATGGAATGCTCGGTTTTTGTTATAAAACATCAACACAACCCCCGAGGGTAGGAGTAGATCCTAGAAGAAGAAAAAAACCAAACACGACCAACAAGAACAAAACACACCAGGAGTGTTCGGACAAGGTGGAACTGGTGAGTAAGTAAGAGAATGAGTGGTTTGTTATGCCTCGCCTGGATACTGGCCACACCTGGTACTTATCGTCGTGGGTAGGTTCGCTGGAGAAACGTGCCAGAAGCACAAGATTCAAACCCTAACGTAAAGGTTTGCAGCGCAGCGCCGTAACCGCTGTGCTGTATATAAAGCGCCTTCCTTTAGCCATGTGAGACCTGCTAGATTAGTAAATGCTTCTGACACAATCAATAATAAACGGACACACACACACACACACACACAACATATATATATATATATAAAGCAGTATGACGATCAAAACAATCGGCAAACTTGACACAGTATGTCAAGTTAGATTATTATTTTTTAAACCTACGACCTGACGATACATTAAAAGGTTATGGCGCATGTGAGGATATATACTAACATATAAACAAACATTAATTATGAATGACAGAAAAAAAGACAAAAACCCCCAAACAACAACCACACAAAGGTGCCTCCCACAAAAGTATTCGTCAAGAGATTAGCAATACACCTACATTAATCACATCATTATGATGATACCAAGCCAGAACACAACCCGTGGTTTATAGACTCAGAGAACTGGTTACAGTCACCCCACACCCTAAAAGCGCTATAATAATCTCTTCCATTCCAAATTTTACTTCACCACTTTCAATTTCGGAATGTCAGGGGGTTGGGTGGTAGGGGAGGGGGTGTTGGATTTAATATAATTTTAGCGAAAACGAAATGTCTCGCCATCGTGGCGTTCATAAATTTCATCCTGTGGCGGCTGAGGAGGATGACACGGGAAATCCAGCCCCCTGGTGTTCCCGGCGGTATTCCATGAGTTGGCGTTGCCAGTTTTGATACATTTGCTGCCGGCGGAGTGAAGCCCAAGAGAGGACGGCTTCATTAAAGGACTTCGTATCCCCAGAGTGTCGGAGCATCGCGCTGGGAACTGTATCCAGCCGAGCTTTTTCTACAGAATTCCGAGGTATGTCGGCAGACTAGGACCCGAGGAGGCCGGCCGGGAGCCCCAGGGGTTGGCCGACCAACCAATAGCCTTTTATTAATGAGCTGGGGGACTAAAGCTTGCAGCTTTAGCAATGGCGGTGGACAAATGCAAAACTATATTGACGGCACATCAAAATTTCCGAGGGACAAGAATTAGAGAAGCAATATATATATATATATATATATATATATATATATATATATATATATATATATATATAGTGTGTATGATAAAAGTAATAAATGTTACACATACTATAATCAATCATCACATTCATCAGCACTGTGAAACTAGTTGATACATTTACTTCACACACACACACACACACACACACACACACACACACACACAGAGAGAGAGAGAGAGAGAGAGAGAGAGAGAGAGAGAGAGAGAGACAGACAGACAACGACAACGCATACATACACACACAGAACAGATGTATTGCAAGTTTTAGTTGGAAAACTTCCTATTCAATAGAAGTTTGTCCCCTGATGAATCATCCAGATGTTGCCAAAGCGATTTGTCATTCTATGCCCATCGCTTGTCATCCAGTGCTGATATAACGCACAGACGCCTCACTCTATTAGATGCAATACACGAATAAATAAACGCAGCCAGACAAAGCTACCCAAATAGATAGCAAAATCAGTTTGCGAAATACCCGAACTAAGCGTTTTGTGTTTCGTTCGCGGGCAGAAAAGGAAATCTCTAAAAGAAGTGTTTAATCTTGTCACCATCTTGCTGGGTATTAATGGTAGGCACCGAGGACCGACCTGCCGGACCACCCACCCAACCATCCAGCCACCCACCCACCCAGCCAGCCCACTCATGCCGTCAGCCGAGTACATTAATTCTACCAACAAACTGACCAGCCTTATACAGTACGAGGCCCATGGGTATCATTCTATGGCCGTCTGTGACTACCTGATTGTAACATCAGTTCATCAGAGACTGATAAAGCTTCGCATCTCCCATCCACTCTAAATATCTACCCCGGTATCTGTGTGCATGGATGCATGCATGCATGCATGCGTATGTGTATTCGTTCGTGCATCCACGCATGCTTGCGTGCATGCGCCAATGTTGGTGTGGATGCATGCAAGTACACGCGTGTGACTAACTGCATGTGACTGATGTACAAGTTGCCGTCAACAGACGCTCACAAGGACATGTTAACACACTATACAATGTCCACTTGTTCTGCTGCTAACAACCCACACGATATTATTTACAGCAGAAATAATTTCGCATAAATTCACAAGCGAAATATTTTTTATTAAAATTAAACTAAAATTAAATTCAAGCCATCCTCCCACGATTTCCATACATTGGGAAGATATATTCCCAGAAGTACGACTCCTCCATTTTAAAATACCCCGTAAAAGTCTGGGCTATACAAAAAGAACTAAATACACAGTTTAGTGTCCATCACACGGCATGACCTACTTCCTTATAATCCTCATCACCTCATAATAATTCATCAATTGAGTGTGGTTCATCGTTTGTTTCGATAATTTCTATTTCCCACAACCACCATCCACGCCATAAGCATGACCAACTCCCCCCCCCTCACCTCCCCACCCGATCCCTAACACCGCAACCTCCATAACCCCCAAACACCCACACTTAAGACCCGAGATTCAATTTGTCCACGGCTGACAGTTATTTTTATCAATCTATCTCGCATTGCCAGACTGGGAATCAAAGTAACAAACTTTTCAGTTTCTTTAGCACCGGGCCGAGAGCTCATATTGTATTCTGGAGCAGGGCTCTTGTAGATTGCGGTGTTTTCTGCCAAAGCCCAGTCCTTCAATCCAAATGGTGTTCCAACCCGGTAATTTTGGCCAACGTCGCAGGGGACCACTCAACGCTGGGGCTAGATATGAGGTCTGAAATTTTCAAGGAATGAGGGGATCTTAAATAGCCACGCCATCCCGCTCTCGTCGTCCGGCACCGGGCCGAGCGAGAGCCGCTAATGGCCCGGGCCCCTGCTGCCCACTTTATCATGGAGAATTGGTAGACGGGGATTTCCCCGAAATTACCGGAACACGGAAAAACTTTTTTACCTGCCGCGCAGTCATAATTGCGGTGGTCCATAAACTGCGTCAGGCTCTGAAATACGGTGTCGCACATCTCGCACCGGTACTCGTCCTCCCTGGCCTCGTCCTCCTCCCCGGTTGTCATGGCGACGTCCCCCGGGGCAGCTTCATCCCGACCCTCTTGGGCATCGGCGGTAACAGAACCAGTCAGAGGCACGTCATCGGGAAAAGTGGACGGCTGATCAACTGAAAGAGCAAAGAAATGCTCGTCAAATAGCTATTGGCTTTCTGCTGTAGGTGGCTGAAGCAGCGAACGAATAATATTGATGCTGCATACAATGTCACCATTGTCATTGGTCCTGTATAGCAAGAGATATGATAAGGATCGAACACGAATTAAAAGATGAAACACCCTTCTGAAATAGGTTTGAACCCAGCTGATATATATATCCGTGGCCAGCAACACTACCGGTTGAGCCATGGAGGCACCTCAACGATCGAATAAAAACCTGTAAATATTTACAGATGTGATGATGTCATCCACCAGAAAGGTCAAAATTAAACTATATGATTAAAACAGAATGGAATCTTTCTCAACAACCATCTTCCTTTATAAACTACATGGATCTAAAGACTGGCTGAGAACATTTCAGCCCTATTTATTGGTAAACAATATTTCGAACCTTCTTTGAAAAACTATCTTTTCCACATAATCGAATCGTATGCAGCCACAAAGGTGGTCTTTTAATACGGGCTTTTGAAAACATACAGTCAACCCTCCATTGACTGAGATTTCGATTAACCAGTTTATGAAGATGTCGCCCAGATAATGCACTCAACTATGCGAGGAGAAAAAAATCGATTATCGGGGCTGTGGATCAACCGGCATATAAACTTATCCTCATATTTAATCCAGATATCGCCACATTTATAACTTAGGACAAACAACACACCAACAAAGAACAACAAAGGTAAGACAACAGACTATAGGTGCGTAATTTACTTGATGGTGATTGATGTTTTACGGCCACTTTTTGTGCACAAAGTAGGCTAAGTGGGCCGTAATTTACTTGAGAGAAGCTGACAACGTTAACCGGCAAATGGTGTATTCCTAATTTAAAAACAAACTAACAACACTGGGACAGATTAACATCTTTGGAGCGAGGGAGTTCGCGGTTTGGTTAGCCGCTGGGACAACATCCCACAAACCCAGGTACGAGTCGGACCCGAACCCACAATCTGCGCTAAGAGGACGCCGCAACAACGGATTCGGTCGCAATTGGCGGCGGAACGCGGTTCCAGGAAGCGCGCTGACAACTGATTCGACTAACCTGGCCCGTCGTCTGTGACGTCACCACTACGCTCCTCGGTGGTTTCCATGGCAACCAACTTCTCGTCGGCCATGATACTTTCTAGCTCACCTAGCGGAAGAAAGAAAAAGACGATGTATGATTCGCCGTGGATAATGAATATAATTAGATGCACGAGCTGGATAATTAAAGTCTAATGACGTCGGATGCATTTATCTGTCTCCGTCGCTTAAAATGATTATCAGAAAACCCACGAACGTGGCTATAACCGAATTAGGAGAGTAATGTGTTACGTGGCTCCACCTGGCGGAAGGAAAGCTAACTAATTAGTGTTATCGTCGGTTGTAAAAGAAATCTAAATTTAACTGCTGCAACAACACGGGATAATAACGGACGTAAGCGATTCCAATCAGCTATATGAGAATAACAGGGTTGGTTATTTGGTTCCATCGAATAAATAAAAAGGCGAATAGTCTTTATTTGTTAACCGTTTGTATATTTCATTCTAACATGCACGCCTGCACTCACTCACTCACTCACTCACTCACACACAGAGAGGGAGAGAGAGAGAGAGAGAGAGAGAGAGAGAGAGAGAGGGAGAGAGGTTTCATACATTCACACAATTTAGTACATTATCATAACTTAGACATATTATATTTGCCCTCATCAGACTTCTTGTAATACATCATTACATGAGGTGTAATGATGTATTACTTCATTACATCAGGTGATATGGATCTCGGCCAATTACCAAAACTAAACCTCGGCATAAATAGATGCCAACTAAACCTCTCACGAGCAATGATTACACGGTGATAACTGAACTAGTGATTACATGGTAACCAAGCTAATGATTACGCGCGGTCACTAAGCTCATAAAATTCGCATGCCCAATAAGCTAATGACGACTAACTGATCACTAAAGTAATCGTTACCCGATCAATGAGCTAATCGTGATTAGGCGATCACTAAGATAATGATTACAAGGTCGCTAAGCTAATCGTGATTACACGGTAGCCAAGGTAATGGTTACATCGCCAATAAACTAATAATTACAAGGTCAACAACCTATTAAGGCGTGTTTCGGGTGTTCTCGGTTAATTAAAGTTCCCAGGTAATTTAAGCGCAAAAATACAAATCTGAATTATAATTTATGCACATAAATATAACACTTTCCTTTGTGGCCAGTCGCTCATCTATTATTTATGGCAGATAACATCTACAAGTGGTTTAGTATTGTAATGTTATTTCTTTTATGCTTATTCCATCAACCATATATGACCCCTGTGACCTCTGAAGTAATTTCCATCCGCTGTTCTACAGACATTTACCTGATATGGCCGCCGCCACCAGCGCCACCTCGCGTTACACACACACACCCACACACACAACAACAACTTGGCTACCTTAAGCGGGGCAACAATGGGTTAAAATAGTCTCTCTCTCTCACTCGCTCTCTCTCTCTCTCTCTCTCTCTCTCACTCACTCAGAAAGTATAATGTTGGGTCACAGCGGGGCGGCTTTCGGTGTATGGCAAACAGCGGGCTATGGCAGCAGTGGTGTGATTAGATTGCTCAATCCCCAGGGGAGCGTCGGTGTTCGCCGGCCGTAGAGCGGGAGAGAAATTGCCTGCAAATCCCCAGGCGACCGAGACAGCCGAAGGGAAATGAGCTCGGCCCGGGCGCGGGGCCTCCCTGCAGCCTTTGTGTTTGGCTGGCGGCGTCCCCGCGGCTGCGGCCGGGCCTTTTATTAAATCTCTTTCCCATGGCTTTGTTCTGAGCCGAACCATCCTGCCCGGGCTCCGAGATCGACGAATATAAGGTTCTCCCAGCGGGGGGTACATGGACGCGGCACTCAGGCCATTCCCCAGGGGGCGCCTTCATCAGGGAGGAAAACTGAACCGAGCTTGGCCAGACTCGGTGCTGGTCGTCGTCTATGAGGTGAATTAGAGCTTCACAGCTGGGCACAGTATGGTGCATGGTATGGAAGTCCAGCGGCTATATTCAGCCAGGTTTCTCATATATATATATATATATATATATATATATATATATATATATATATATAGTTATCAAGTGACATACTGTATTGAGAGTAGCAGTTGCACGTTCTGAAAAACCACGTCGACTGTCACTTCAACTAAGACACAAGCTTTATACGGCGAGCTAATAATACAGGACAAGATATTGCACCTGAACACATTAAGACATTTTATATGGCTACTGTATACTGGGTATTGTATACGCTTCACATATACACACAAACACCCCCCCCCCAACACACAAACTGACGAGACACGTTACATGTGAAAAGTCACTTCTCTTAATCAGCTCCCTTATGAATCGTCCACATGTTGTAGTCACAATGATCTGTGCCATTGTTTTTACACTCAAAAATACCCCCCCCCCCACACACACACTTAAAACGATTACAGTAACATTCTACTAGCTGTAAAGGTGTTGTACGACTATGTTTACAGCGCGTGATGTAGATATTATAAAGAAGTATGTATCAATTATCTGCTAATTAAAGACGCCTCAAAAACGTTATCTAAAAAATGTTACTACTACTACTGCTAATAATAATAATAATTATAACAATAATATTAATAATGTAAATGTATTAGTGCCTTCACCAGCATGAGCCACAGAAAAAACCTGTACAGTTAAATCTCAATATGAAAGGCATAAAACTTAGTTATAACATGATAAATGCTTAAATATTACCCCCCCCCTCCCCAACGTCAACCTTTAATGCGTGGATCTATCAATAGATAGCCATTTAATAGAATGTACCTGATTTCAATTAGCAGACTTTGGATTAATTAACAGATAATTATTGGCCGAAATTTTTATACAACAAACGTCATATCACCGATTGAGACGTAATTCATCAATTAACAGAATTATCAAACAATTACCATGATACGAGTAAAATGTAAATAATAATTAACACACACACACACGCACGCACACGCACACACGCACGCACAACTCGGATCAGCTGTGATAATTACATTGGACCGAATGACAAAAAAATACATCACATTAACAATTATTTAACAGGAAAACTCACTGACGGCAATACAACATGGCTATGAACTGTTTCCCGTAATTGATGAATGCTGTAACATATCAATAAGTGTATGAGGCAATCGGTATGACGTCACCTTGAGAACATCATCCACCACTTTGGGATGGTTAACGTAGGCAGACAGATCTACAGGACACCCCCCTAAACCACTCCACCCCCCCCCCGAGTGGTTAAGCTGCGCGCTGAGTAAAGGTGAGTGGATGGGAGCGGATAGACGCGGAATGAAGGATACAAGTGAGTGGGCGTAAAGGGTTGTAGTGACAGTGTTGTGGCTAGAATCGGTGACAAATTAAGCTGTGAGCAAAAGTGGCCGCCCAGGTGATGGGTGCTGGTGATGGGTATGTGAGTGGGTGCTTTGTTTAGCACCGACGCAAGTTCCGGCTGAGATATATGGGCGGGGGGTGGCCGTCTCATTAGTGGAACAATGGCCGGTGATGGGTGGCAAGAAATGATACGTCTTTAAATATCCTGGAGATGTAAAATATACGTAGTACGGTAAAACTTGGTGAGTACCGGCAGACCACGAGTACGGGTCAGAGCTAGGTGATCGATAAAGCGTAATCAATGAGATATCGGCCCACAGCTAAATGTGATCAGTGAGTAGGGATATTCTGAATGTGTGTTTTCTGAAGAAAAAAAATCGATTTGAAAGCACGATGATGATGAATGTATCCGAGTGATGCTGGCATTTTGCTCAGCCTCAGTAGCTGGGATGTACCCAGTGGTGCAGGTAACATGAAATGAGACAGGAGTTCTGCAAAGGGAACACTGGGGTGAGTGTGAGAGCGAAAGGTGGTGATTGAGTGAGTGAGTGTGAAAGTGAGTGAGGGAGAAAGTGAGTGAATGAAAAAGTGAGTTATGAAGCATTTACGTGAGTGAGTGAGTGTCAATTTATATTTATCCCTTCTTATGACAAACAAGAAAATAAAGTAGACCCATTCTAAATATCAAACCCACAGAGGGATGAACCGCAGCTAATATAAATTTCATTGTTATTATTATTATTATTATTATTATTATTATTATTATATAAAGATATCTTTCATCATAAGTTAATAGCCTGATTTACAGATCATTGATATCATTGTCATCTGTTAAATCAAGACTCATTTAAGGCTGATCAGGATACATCTATTTTAGCAAAACCCACAGTGAGTGGTTAACTTCTGGACATCTACATTTTAGCAACCCCCAGAGTGAGTGGTTAACTTCTGGACATCTACATTTTAGCAACCCCCACAGTGAGTGGTTAACTTCTGGACATCTACATTTTAGCAACCCCCACAGTGAGTGGTTAACTTCTGGACATCTACATTTTAGCAAAACCCACAGTGAGTGGTTAACTTCTGGACATCTACATTTTAGCAACACCCACAGTGAGTGGTTAACTTCTGGACATCTACATTTTAGCAACACCCACAGTGAGTGGTTAACTTCTGGACAACTACATTTTAGCAACACACACAGCGAGTGGTTAACTTCTGGACATCTACATTTTAGCAACACCCACAGCGAGTGGTTAACTTCTGGACATCTACATTTTAGCAACACCCACAGCGAGTGGTTAACTTCTGGACAACTACATTTTAGCAACACCCACAGCGAGTGGTTAACTTCTGGACATCTACATTTTAGCAAAACCCACAGTGAGTGATTAACTTCTGGACAACTACATTTTAGCAACACACACAGCGAGTGGTTAACTTCTGGACATCTACATTTTAGCAACACCCACAGCGAGTGGTTAACTTCTGGACATCTACA
Organism: Paralvinella palmiformis; assembly: GCA_025642065.1. NCBI lineage: Eukaryota > Metazoa > Annelida > Polychaeta > Terebellida > Alvinellidae > Paralvinella > Paralvinella palmiformis. The sequence goes on from JAODUP010000324.1 coordinate 426,494, forward strand.
TTTTAGCAACACCCACAGCGAGTGGTTAACTTCTGGACAACTACATTTTAGCAACACCCACAGCGAGTGGTTAACTTCTGGACATCTACATTTTAGCAAAACCCACAGTGAGTGATTAACTTCTGGACAACTACATTTTAGCAACACCCACAGTGAGTGATTAACTTCTGGACAACTACATTTTAGCAAAACCCACAGTGAGTGATTAACTTCTGGACAACTACATTTTAGCAACACCCACAGTGAGTGGTTAACTTCTGGACAACTACATTTTAGCAACACACACAGCGAGTGGTTAACTTCTGGACATCTACATTTTAGCAACACCCACAGCGAGTGGTTAACTTCTGGACAACTACATTTTAGCAACACACACAGCGTGTGGTTAACTTCTGGACATCTACATTTTAGCAACACCCACAGTGAGTGGTTAACTTCTGGACATCTACATTTTAGCAACCCCCACAGTGAGTGGTTAACTTCTGGACAACTACATTTTAGCAACACAGACAGCGAGTGGTTATCATCAGGACATCTACATTTTAGCAACTCACACAGCGAGTAGTTATCATCAGGACATCTACATTTTAGCAACACCCAGAGTGAGTGATTCACATCAGAACAGCTATATTTTAGTGCTGTTCCTTCCAATTGATGCTAGTTACTTTTGTCCGATCGTGACACATGAGTGGTCAAAGGCATAATGAGCAAATTGAATGGTATTGACCAGAAGTTATGCATCACTCAAAAGACACTTCGTAACAAGTTAGTAACTGATGACACCCTTCTTCTTCTTCTTGACTCTCTGTTGATGATGAGGTTTAGTAAATCCCTATTTTATTTCACAATCAATTAATACACCAATTATCGAGCCAATAGTGAGTTATCATTTATATTATGAAGGCTGTCATTGACAAGTTAATCATGTCATATGTTAGCGTGTCATGTTTAAAGATTGCTTTCTTATTACTAACACGTGCGCATTGGTCGAGGGGGGGGGGTTATATCGGTAATTACCGGAAAATACCGAGAATTAAAAATAATGGCTCAATAAATGCGGTAATCTTATGATGAAACTCGTACACATTTACTGGCTTACCAACAATGGATGTAGTGAATCCAATCATTGACAATAGTAACTCATTGGTAGCTCAATGATAGCTTATTGATAGCACAGTGGCGGTTCAGCAGTAACTTAGTGGTAGTTCAGCGGTAACTTAGTGGTAGTTCAGCGGCAACTTATCGATAGCAGAGCGATAGTTCACTGGTAGCTCAATGGTAACATAATGATAGTTCAGTTATAGTTCAACGGTAGCTTGGTAGTTCAGTAGTGGACTGCCCGCCTTATAACCGGTAGCTGGATACCGCACAGACCGTATATAGTCCCACAAACTATGAGGATGGCACTACAAGCCATACCGGGGACAGAGAGTAACAGATAAACTCCTTAGTAATGACCACAATGTGAAGTCTTTAGAGCATTGAATATGTTCTGGGAATATGGATGAAGGAATAAATAAATGAGGACAGGACACTGTCATCCTTCTATCTGTCATGTGTCAGATTAACGTGTCCCTCTCGGTGGCACCAGTTATCATGTCGACACCTATTACACTGATGACATGGCTGTCAACACATTGTCACGTGTCAATAGATGACATCATTTAATATGACAGTAGTTGATACGCACTAGGTATGTGACGTGATGCGCCATTATTCAGTATATGATCCCCTATGCACCACTCCGCTAGTTAGTATGTAATTATTCCACTTTCCAACAAGCCAGAAGCTAAGTTAGCCAGGCAGGCAGGCAGGCAGGCAGGCAGGCAGGCAGATAAACAGACAGACGTTTATCTGGGGCCAGTTTTCTATACCCAAATACCCAATAACAATGGCTGATGGCCCTGTGAGATATCCAATCATTATTTATACACACTGGCTCTTAATTAGCCAAAATGTCATCATTCACTTAGACATGTTGTAACCAATCTGTCTATCATCAGCCACCATGTATATCATTAGTCAGCTACCTTGTCAACAAGTAGTCAACAGGGTGCATGTCAACATGTCACCACTTCGTATGTCACTAGTCAACATTTCATCATTCTGTGTGACATTACTGCCATTAGGCATGTCATCACCTGGAATGTCACCTGTCAACACATCATCACCCGAACTGCCACCAGTCAATATGTCCTTACCCAGAATGTCATCAGTCAATATGTCCTTACCCAGAATGTCATCAGTCAAAATGTTGTCATCCAGAATGTCACCTGTCAAAATGTTGTCATCCATAATGTCACCTGTCAATATGTCATCAATCAGAATGCCCCCCCCCAAACAACTAGAATGTACCCAATCAACACATTATCAACTAGAATGTACCCAATCAACACATTATCAACTAGAATGTCCCCAATCAACACATTATCAACCAGAATGTCCCCAATCAACACATTATCAACTAGAATGTACCCAATCAACACATTATCAACTAGAATGTCCCCAATCAACACATTATCAACTAGAATGTCCCCAATCAACACATTATCAACCAGAATGTCCCCAATCAACACATTATCAACCAGAATGTCCCCAATCAACACATTATCAACCAGAATGTCCCCAATCAACACATTATCAACCAGAATGTCCCCAATCAACATATTATCAACCAGAATGTCCCCAATCAACACATTATCAACTAGAATGTTCCGAATCAACATATTATCAACTAGAATGTCCACAATCAACATATTATCAACCAGAATGTCCTCAATCAACACATTATCAACCAGAATGTCCCCAATCACAACATTTTTACCTATGGTGTTACTAACCAAGTCATCTCCTGGATGTCAATAGTCAGAACCACCTGTAAATATAAAACCATTTGCCATCATCAATCAGTATACCGTCATTCAATAGACGACCAATCAACCACATGATGTACTACTACCTTTATCATAGACAACTTACTGGCCATGTTCAGGATAGTTTGTACAAACTGAGGACTGCCAAGTAAATCACATCAACATGTGTCCCAGCCAAAATGGTCATATAAAAAGTAGGAGTTTCTAAATCCAAAAGTAGGATAAAGTATGACACAATGTGAAAAAAAGCTTGCACTATTTGAATAAAGTAGTGCACGTTTTTGTGCGTGTACAGCTACAGTATCTGGTTTCTAATGTTCATGAATATGTCGCTTCTGAAAGTATGCGAACTTTCAAGTAGCATGGTAGCTGACATATAATTATTACATGTACTCTCTCTCCACACACACACACACACACACACACACACACACACACACACATATTGGTTTCCCAACCATATACTTGTACCTAACCAACATCTTATAATGGATTCGCAATTAGAGGATGGTGAAAAGCAGGAAAAGTAGATCTAACACAAAAGTAGGAGGCTTGTACTAAAAAAGGAGGAAAGGTGGGAAAAGTAGCAGGTCTGGGAGATATGCATCAAGTAAGATGTATCAAGTTTTTAGTTTTTAATAAGAAATGCCACTATCCCACCTTTGGGACTGCTATCGCTGTTCCTTAAAAATAAAAGGTAGTCCACTCTTAGGAACTACGTCTTGTTGCTGTTTTAAGACAGGTCCCATCAAATGACAACTCCTCAATGGGATCAGTGTCATCTTCTCTTCAATATTTCCCACAGATTTAAACTAGGAACCCCCCCCCCCCAGACATGTGACCAAATTTATGAACGTCATTGTTATAAACTGTTCGTTGATTGCGAGTAAATGTTGGCTTGGCACAAAAAATACAGATTTCTGGTGAGTTTCTTAACCAATCAACACGAGAATATGACATGTTTTCTTGGCGTCTAAAACTACTAATTCTGAAAGATGACTATAAAATATGTTGGCGGTCTAGAGTGAGTGAGTGAGTGGGTCGGTTTATGAGTGTGTTGGTGGGTGAGTGAGTGAGTTAGTTAGTGAGTGAGTCAATTTGTAGTGCCATCTATATCTGTGAACAGCCAAAATTTCTATATACAGATTTCATTAAAAGCAACACCAATTCTAAGGTGGTGACCTTTGTGCAAGGTTATTCAGAAGCCCTTTCTTTAAAGATGTTTAAATATTTACAATGGTTGCCGTGCAAAGGAAATATACGGTTTCTGCTTGGAACAGTTAGGCCTTTACAAGAGTACAGTCAGTAGTACATGGTGCATATATAGATCACAAGATTTCCTGTAAAAAAAACATTAATCTGATCATCTCGTTTCCATAGGGTGTAGCTCCTAGGCGACAAATCCCAGATATCACTGATACAGAAGACAAATAACACTTGCTCGCTCGCTTGCTCACTCACTCACTCACTCCTATGCTCGTTCAGTCACTCGTTGAACATTCATTCACTCACCTACTCACTCTCAAAGCAGGCAATTATTATGAAAATTTCTGAAAGGTACTAAAAACTCTGAGATCTATTAATAATTAAGTGTAAGAGATATTCCAGCAAGAAATCATGTATATCTGATTATGTACGTATATGTGTGAGTGTGTGTGTACGCGCGGGCTCTCGTATTCACACTATTTGAAGCATTACCTGTGACACAACTCCTCTTAATCTAGTTGTCAATAAATAGTCTTAAGCAATGCCACTGAACACAACCTTTCCTAAGACATTTACAAACAAGACCAGCTACCTACAGAGACATCTCTAGAAGGTTGCAGAGCTCTGTACACACACACACACACACACACACACACACACACACACACATTAATGAACTATTACACATATCTCAGAGTGAGGTCTCCACAATAGTTCCTGATGAATCATCCATTTTTAAATTCACAATTCATGATTTTCTGTGCCAGTGCCTTATACACATTTCTAAAACATAAATAGTTACAGACAGACATACCTAGAGAGGGGGGGGGGTAGGACAGCACTCAGTCTAGCATTGAGCTCTAAGGGGTCACCACAAACCCAGGACCCCAGTTGGTTCACCACACCCAAAGGACAAGACTGTACACAGGAATGAAGGTTTATTGTGTGCAAAACAAAACTTCACTGTGTGAAGATGTGCAAACTTCAACACTAAACATTCGGCTGTGCATGGTTAAATCGGTGTTTTTTAAAACTAATTTGTCATCCATATTACTGTTGTTATGGTGCTTTCATTTACAATCATTTTGTATTATAAAGTGCTGCTGTTTTACGGCCACGTTTGTGCACATGGTAGGCTCAATGGGCCGAGCGACCTTCAAAGGTAATGAGGCGAAGTGAATGATGAAACACCCTTCCCCATATAGCCTGGCCGGAGTTTGAACCCAGGTGCTATAAATATGTGACCAACCACGCTACCAGTTAGGCCACGGAGGCGCACATTTTGTATTATAAACACACCAGCGTCATAACATTCGTCCATATAAATGCCACATTAGAAGACCATGAATTTAAATGGGAACAGGAATATGACGTCATACATGTATGTTAACATTAACTTCAAGAATTAGTGTTTTAATAATGTCACTTTGGGTAAGTTATTATTATGTAGTAGTTTTAATTACGTACTTCACCTATATAAAACTATTTGTTCATCACTACCATGAAATAAAAACCCACCCCCTCTCTCACTCTGTGTGTGTGTGTGTGTGTGTGTGTCTGTCTGTCTCTCTCTCTCTGTGTAAATAAATATATTTATGTCTACATTATCTCTCATTCCTATCTTCACAGCTTGTCACGTTCAGTTCCAATCAAAAGTCATAACAACTAGTTGTACCATTACGTTATCAGTCATATACCTTGTCATAGTTTATCAAGTCTTATATTTTTTTAAATATCTAATTACCATAACGAGATATACGCTTTCCAGTGCTAACCTATTTCGTTCAGTGGTGAGATAACAGCACCACCTACAGGTGACTTGGCAGGACTGTATTATTTATTGGTAGAACAATAATTTACATCACCAGTTTTAATTATATTTTCATCTGAAGCCACACACATCTTACTTCAGTAAAGTAATTAAAATTTTCCTATGTAGATTATTGTTGTGATAACCTTGAGCTTTTGTAGTAATTCATTTAACAAAAAACGTATCTCCCTTAATATTATTAATATAATTAAACCACCAGAATAGGTCCGTAGCAGAGGGGACGGTTTATATATATATATATATATATATATATATATATATATACTGTGGCGCACACCGTGGGGCGTGACACACACACACACACACACACACAAACACACTGAGATGAATCGATGAATAGAGATCACAAGTATCAAGTATTGTATATCATAACTAATCCAGCCTTCTACACTAATAAAATAAACAAATGAGCGAATTACCTCAAACGTAAAAATACTAATTATAGCGCCCGTCATATCAATAACCGATGACGAACCCATCATCAAACTCTGTAACCAATGGTAACAGGATAAAACCAACATGCAGCCAGGTATGACGAACACTTCTATTACAAATGACTTACGTTTTAGTGCACGAGGTTTCAGTTGCTTCCTTCGCGACATCTCGCCCGAACAACTCCACTCATTCATAGATCTGTTTGTCCGTCTCCCGAAAGGCAATCAACCCCAATCGGCCACCACCACCTCCTCCCCTCGTCCTCCTCCCACCCCGTATCAGTCCTTCCTACTGGGACAAGTGAGCGGCGGTAAAGCTCACAAAAAATCGTCCCCTCAGCCTGTACGTAACACTATCGTGCGGCATATTGTCTAAACACGGCGTATAAACACATCGTCTCCGTTCTTCTATAAAAAGCTCCGAATCCGTCTCGACATCCCGCGACGGATAGACGTCTCTCTTCAGGATATCGTAGACCGGCGGCTGGAGTCTGGCATCACGCACAGGTAGAACGCAGGAAAAATGATGCCCACATCAGACGGAATTAACCGCGTTAGCATTGTTTACAGTCTTCGGGGACGTAAACACGTGGCCCTCGGTGGCTTCCTAAACCCGAACTGTCCACAATCACGGTTCGTGTTTGGCCGACGGCAGATCGCCCCCTAAAAAAAATGGACGTCGGACCGGTGCCCGAGACTATTTACAGTATTTCAAGACGTTATGTACGTCGGTGTGTGAGTCGGTCGTGCTGTGGCGCTGCCCGTAGCCTGCCAGGGCTGTGTGGGCCCCCAGGAGCGCCGCTATAAGCCGTGCCGGGCCCAGCATGCCAGCTCGCTCGGTGCGTCGCGAAATGAATATTGCCGAGGCCGCGGGTAGACCGGCTAGCGGCGGGTATCCCCCGGCCCCCTGGGGATGGGCCTTTCTCGCCGTCTCTCGGCGGTGAATGGAGACCACTCCCCGGGGTGCCGCCCGCTCTTCGGCTTGTACTAACACTAATGGCAGATAAGGACCCCGCGGGGCGTCTTACCAGCCTGGCGAATAGACTAAGTAAGCCCAGGTGCCGTGTACTGAGTGGCCGTGTTTTTTTTTGTTAGCTGCTTTACAGAATGGTGTATTTCGCTCAGCGGGTGTTCTCGGTGCCCTATTTGGTTTTCCGCCCATCACCGACGGAATACGGTCGCCCCGTGGGATAGCAGGCCTGGCTGCATGCGCACGTGTTCTCGTCGTCACGGTAAACAGAGGCACTTCCGGACATGCGCATTAGCGGAACGTGCGTTTTAAATCGCTATGTGCTTCTTAATTATTAGCGGTCGGCCGATTTTATATCGTTTGAAGGTGGATGAGTTGTTTGAGCCAAATGTAAGGTTCTCACTGATACACAGACAATGGAAATATGGCTTATGTATTGTATATTGTCAGTCACACACACACACACACACACACACACACGGGCGCATACGCACACGTGCGCGCGGACCCACATATTGAATAGGTAATTACACAAATAAAAACTAAACACACAATTTACCATAAAACCATTTTACAAGTGTCTACGTAATTAACGCATGTGTTGAAGAGGTAAAATAATCAGTTGCGGCTATTAAAAAATGTGTTTATACTTATTTCTGTTTTATATTTCCGGTATATTTTTCATTGTGTATATATTTCGTGGTTGTATAAAGAAGCAGTCTAAACACTCTGTAAGGTAACTTACGTAAGGTACCTTTATTAATTAGTGTATTGTCTGTTGCAGGTTCGCAATAGTCTCTGGTTCAGTACCGGTCAGGTCCCGCGGGGTAGGATTAGGGAGGTCAGCTTTATATTGTACTGTAATAACTACAGTATATCAATCCCTATGGGGTAAAATTTTATTCTCTAGAGAATTCACATTAAATAGCCACTGAAGCCTGTGATATAACTATATGGCGTAAAAAATGGTACAATATGAAGAAAAATGAGGATATAAGTTATTTTGTGTGGGTGAAGCCCCATTACCACTTACTGATTATATATATATATATATATATATATATATATATATATATATATATATATATTTACTAGTGATATAACAAAGATAGGGTTTGATCCAGATTTAATATAAAAGATGATCAGTTTGACTGTTCGGTTCCTTATATACAGGCGCGAAATAATTATATTTGTGTAGTAATATTTGATATTTGATATTTGTAATCATAATAACAGCCAGAAAATGTATAGTAAAAACAATTTAAAAAAACCCCAAACAACGGCTCTCAATTTCATAAACCGTTCTCTAGCGTTTTATCGCCGAAATGCATACAATACGAAGGTTAAGAAAGTAGTTATCACAAAGTATGCTGACTAAAATACAAGACAAACTTGAAGGCATTGTTGCTCGACAGAAGTCTTATTAGAAATAAATATTTTAATTAATGGATCATTTAAAATTTATGGCACGGATATCTGCAGCTTCGGGACAGCAGCCGCTGTCAGTTAATGATGTTTTAGGGATATCATAACAGAACGTTATGATACCAAATAACTGCTGCCCGATCCGGGAAACCTCGTTATAACAGAACATTAATACTTTACTTTCTGCCTCAAGATTAAGAAAAATCTTAAACGCGATGCACTCAATACAGTGTTAGACTACGATAAAAGTTATTATTGCACTTGTCATAAAGATAATGAACACCTAACATAAAATGAACCATCATATTTTAAATGACCTACCTATTGTCTGATTGACGAAAAGCATTTACATAGCAGCAACTGGTAAACAGTCAAAACTAAAAGTTTAATGTTTTCTTGGCTAGAACTCAATACAGTTGTTGTGATTCTGCCAAAACGTAAGAAGTCAATGCATTTTTAAAGTACTTATTAAACACGTATAGGATTGATGCATTGTGTTTAGGTCACTAACAACTTATGCTATATCCGTGATGCTGTAACCATCGTTTGGTCACAATTCAGTAAGGTTAACAAACATCATGAAAACTTGTGTCCAAGGGTGTATTATAAGTATTATAAACTTGCATGAAAAGTATCTCTCTCTCTCTCTCTCTCTCTATATATATATATATATATATGTGTGTGTGTGTGCGTGTGCGTGTGTGTGTGCGTGCGTGTGTGTCTCTGTGTGAGTGTGTGTCTGTGTGTGTGTGTGTATCTGTGCGGTCCATTAAAATAATGCTAGTGTTATTATTGTAAGAACAACTGATGTCTTACCAGTTCATGGAGTCGTTTCAAAAATGTTTAGCCCTTATATCATAAGCGAAGTAATTCATTCTGAATCAAGTCGGCAATTTCCCGATAATTAACAGTTAATTAAATAACACCATATTGAACGAAATTCAACGAAATAGCTTGCGATGTTTTTCAAGTAGGAGGGACTAGAAACAAATTTAAGCGTGGCCGCGAGGACACAGGCGAGCAAGCGCGGTCGTGGTGGTAAGACGCAGTCTAGTATCTCGACAGCCATGATGATTGATGTTTTACGGCCACATTCGTGCACAGGGTAGGCTAAATGGGCCGAGCGAACTCCAAAGGTAATGAAGATGAAACACCCTTCAGATATGTCAACGCCGAGATTCGAACTCAGATGGTAGTGATCTGTGATCCCACGCGCTACCAGTTAGACCACGGAGGCACCCTCTTGACAGTCAAGACTCGACCTGTCTACCACCAACTCCTATTCTGACCACGTTCGATTGCTCTCATCTTAATGCAATCGGTTCCCTGATCTCTATCAAGTTACTACAGAACAGTCGTAGTCATAGATTCCTAAATTGATGTCATGTTCGTCAGAATCGGAGGAAACCGGCAAAGCTGAGCTATAGAGCTATCTCCGCGAGACGTAGGCATATTTCATTTTCAAAGAAAGGGAACTTGACGCATTTTCTATGACCATATTAACCAAGATATATACATGTAGTTTGTAATAAAGTGTTAAAATGACTAGTCTGGTTCGGAAACGTGACAAGCGAACGAACACCTGATGAAGTGAGATGTTTAGGAGAAAAATGAAGAGGCGCCACTGTTCCATGTTTATAATAAAATAGCCGAATTTGCAGATGTTTTACATGGCTGGATAATTCAAATCGGGAAGAATAATATGTTCTATCAACACGGGGACTAGCTATAAATAATTTAGAATTCAGTACAGAACACTTTCTGATTGTTCTGGCCGAATGGAAAAACCCTACACGTACTATAGTAAAAGTAACATCCAGAACCAGATAGCCGAAAGTCTCCGGAGGGCATCATTTTGGTGTGTGAAAGGTTGAATATTGCGAATTGTTTTAGAAGTGTTTATTTTCCCAAATAAAACCGAGGTAATCGAGGAAAAAATAACTCATCGTTAATTAGCAGTAAAAATACACATTTGTATAAAAGACGGCGTGTATCATGCCGAAACCCAAGGAAACAACACCTGACAGAAATGGTGAGATATCACACAAAGTTAGTTGAAGGGCATATCTGTTTTTGTTTTGTCATGAATATAAAATGCCTGTTTTTTGTTGTTATCAATTTCAACTTAGACATTCAGATCTCGAAATCAAAGAAGTTGACACGAATACGCAGCAAGGATCACAGCAATAGAGATCTTATATTAGTTGAGATGGGAAACTCCATACAGGTCCACTGAAATAATTTCTTCGATGCGCCCCCTATAATAGGTGGTACACGTGCAAATTGTATTAATGTGGCGTTCTAAAAGTGGGGAGTATTGCAACGCAAAGTAGGAATATTGTTTGATCTAAATGTTGTTCTAATATGTATATATGTATGTATGTATGTATATATATATATATATATATATATATATATATATATATATATATATATATATATATATATATATATTGAGAAAAGAGAGAGAAATCCAATAGGAAGGACTACCTCATCATCTAGGGAGACAGGAATGCCAAAGTAGAAACAGATGCACATGGACACTGGGTTGAAACTGTGGGACGATTCGGTCTTGGCGAAACGAATGACAGAAGCCAACGACTTCTTGAATTCGCTTGTAGTCAACAACTCACCATTGCCAACACGCTTCACACACACCAGACATGGCATTCACCTAACATAACCAGATTGACTTCATGCTCATCCCCACGACGCTTCAAATCAAGCATCAACCTGGTACAAATGCGGATTCAAGCTGAAGCAAAAGAGCTCAATGATTCGCTATGATGTTGAGAACATACAAGACCGCTAGCTTTGAGGCACAAATTGGAGGGACGTTTGCAGCTCTGAACCTCCTAGAAGATGATATCAACTCTCTCACTGAAGACTTCAAGGAGGCCATCCATGAAACTGCAGCGAAGGTACTTGCGAAGTTAAGGAAGAAGAAAAAGCCATGGGTCATAGATGACACCCCAGACCTCTGTGATAAAAGAAGGGAGCCGAAGAAAGAAAATAATAAAACACGAAAATTGAGACAATAGAAGAGTATTGTAATGTCAACAATACCATCAGGTCAGAAATAAAGAAAGCCAAGGAAAATTGAGTCACTAGGCAGTGCAATACAATCGAGGAAGGGTTATCAAGAGGCGACAATAAAAAGGCGCATGACAATCTGAAAAAGCTGACCAAGCGACAACAGAAAGCAACCATCATAGAAGACAACGGGGAAGTTTCCTAACCGAAGAGAGTGCTATACTTGAAACATGGATAGAGTATTGCCAAGAACTGTGCATCATCGACTACGGTCATCCCATACCCACAGACGATGATGCGGATAGTCACATCCTATCCCATGAAGTCGATGACGCCATCCGCACTCTGAAAGGAGGGAAATCCACCGGAAAGGACCACATATCAGCGGAACCCATAAACCTGGCGACCCTGTAATGATGAAGGTCCTAACTGTACTATGTCAGAAGATATAGGAAACAAAGGAATGGCCGAAGGAGTGGACACAGTCACTTATCATCCCATTACCAAATAAAGGACACTTACGTTTATGGCAAAACTACCGCACCATAAGCCTCATTAGTCACCCCAGCAAGGTACTGCTATGAACCAACCTTAACAGACTCAAACCATCAGACATGATGGCTGGTGTAAGGTCACGAGAGACTACAACATCAAGGCTTTGTACGAAGATGCGACCAGCGCTGTAATTCAGAATAATCACTTTGGAGAGTTATCGCAGGAAGCATTGACCAGCTACGACTAGTCAATCTCTATCAATGGCAGACCAATTTGCAATGTCAGATTCGCAGATGATATCGACCTCATGTCAGGCAGTACAGAGGAACACCAATACCTCTCTACATGGGTTGACAGAGGCAGCAGCGCTTATGGTATGGAGGTCAGCACTCAAGGATGGAATTTCCTGGAAGATGTAGACCACTTCAAGTGTCTTGGGTCAATCCTCAGCAAGGATGGCACATCCACACAGGAGATAAAAGAACGAAGATAGAGCTATATGGACACGCATCACTGCTGCCATTTGTCATGATGCCTCTACGATCACCGGTCATTGTCTTGATAATGATGATGATATATATTGAAAAAGAATTAAAAAGTATTGAAAATGTATAATGCTATAACATTATTAACTATATTTGTACAGTTCGCTATCCCCCACAAGGGCTGGTGTTATGACAGACATGTATTTTGTTTGAATATTACTATCCTTAAACAGGTCTGATCAAATATTGACCTGTATCTACTACCTATCTGTAGTCAATACAATAAACAGTTAAAAGATGTATTATTCATATTTTTTTATAGAAGACTTTAAACAGAAAAGATTTAATATAAAAATCAATTCATGATATTACTTTTCTTTATCAAGTTAAGTTTCTGAACTCTTTTAAGATACATGTTATATGATTACCGGTATGTAAAATATTATATTTTATATAAATGCGATGACCCAAACCAATGTTATTAAATATATGTTTCTTTACTCCTGCAATATCAAATCAGTTTGTCATGATAAATAAATGAATTATGAGATAATGATGTGTTCGATATAAATGTGTAATTATCGTTTTCCGGAAATAATGGAGATATTAATTAGGTCAAGAGAGGGGTTATTTCACCCCAGGTGACAATATTTGCCTAGTGATCCAAGCCAACTTCAGCCCATCAAAACATTTGGTTTTGATCCTGCAGATCGCTAGGTGGCGGTACATATACGCGTATAATCATTACTATTCTGCACATCTCTATATAATATAAAAGTCATAATTTGTAAATAAAATAAATCCGCGACTTAATTACAGCTGTTCGGGTATGACTACCACCATTCCTGTGTCTTAATTTATTTATTGTCTTCTCGCCTTCCTTGCTATAATTTCCATAGAAAGATTCAGTTAATACACCAACCCAATCAAACCACTTAAGAACATCCATCTATTTTCTTCTGACAAATTTAGACGTAAAAAGAGCATAGAATGGATTTATGTATTTATAGACCTAATGTGGATTGGTAAGTAAAAAAGCAAATTATGGATGATTAGAGCCCAGGTTATGGTGTCTAAATTATCCCACTACTTAGAGATTTTACTGGCAGGAATGAATTATCCAGACAAGGTGCGTGTTCTAATATGTGCATCGTACGAATTTCCCGAGACTTGAGTGAATGCTTATTAACGTTTCATCTATTATCCCCATCTTCTGCTTAAACCAGACCTTCCAAGTCTACTGAAAAAGCGGAAGATTTTCCGCTTTTCCTGTTTTTCTCGAAAACCTTCCGCTCTCCCGCTTTATTTGAAATTCTTCCGCTTTTTACCGACATGAAAAAATAGCTGAAAGTAGTACCAAAGCTATTAGAGACGAGCTCCATATCGGACGTTTCGTTGTTTATTACGTATCTGTTTTAAGTTTGTACACCACCCGTGTGAGCATGCTATACGTATGAGCACCAGCTCGGATGGATTAGTTCTGGTAGCACCATTTGGTGGCGCGTTGTTTTCCAACGAATGAGATAAGAGTATAACATTTCACCTCATATGTTTCGCCACGACGTTTTGCATGTCTACGAAAAAGTGATTTCGCTGAAAACATTGAAGAGCTGCACACTTTTTTGTTTGTTAGAATAAAATAAAAAGTTTTTGCCAAATGGTCTGAAACTCGACATTTGTTTTTTAAGGACAAAATCTTCGACCATGTTTTGGTAATAAGCGGGAGATCTTCTGCACTTTTTAAATAAACTGTTGGAAGGTCTGCCTAAACTAATCGTTGATTTTCCTAAGCAAGTTTGTTCTGGTATAAATTGTTCACATGGATTAGTTTAAAACAACATCATTTTGATACGCATTTTATTGATGTATTTTTTAAGTAAACGTACACGTCTATTTATTTAACAGTTATCGAAGTGCCCATGTCACTTGACCACGTTTAACGCTAGATGGAATCACCATCGACATTTCAGCAAAAAACGGCTGAGTTGTGGCTGGCCCAACATCCTTCTATAGAGGCTTCTGAGTGCGAATGTACTTGATAAATCTTACCCAATTCAGAAATGACGTCACATACTCGTAATATTTTTCAACCCTGAAAAGCTATGACCATGTCTACTATACATATACTTACACACACACACACACACACACACACACACACACACACACACACACACACATATATATATATTCACACACACATACACACACGTCATTAATTTAAGATTTGTTAGATATGTCGTAATCCACTGTGATATCAAAGGATAAAGAGAGATTTATTATTTTAGGTCGGACTATTTATTGTCATGATAACTTAAATCCATTGCACCTAAATACCAAATAGGTCTAGGTCACATTTCTTGTGTTCTGGTAATACTATTAATAGTGCGACAAGTAGGAAACTAACAATTTGATATTTTGGTAGCACAATTTGCACAATTTACGTACCATATACTAAATATATTCTGATAGGTTTATCGCCATTAAGGAAGTGGTAAGTAGGTTAGAGCAGACTATCAAAACTATTTCTTAGTATTTTTAAAACAGATCTAATGTCTGATGTACAATCTATATATAGCTATAATAGCGAGTTTTAAGGATATTTATGATAAACAGACTAAATGATGATTAATACACAAAATAAAGCAAACTGATCAATACTGATGATAATGATACGTTACGGCTGATCCAAATAGCAATTTGCACACACACACACACACACACAGGTTAGAGAAGAACCTGTGACACCAAACCTGTCAGACGTCTATCGATATGTTTGATCTAGGTAGGATTTGTTTGATTATTCAAATTCAGAATAAAGCTGAGGTCAGCATCTAGGGCGTCGAAATGTTCTACGTATAGGTTTCTTTTGAACCACATAGTTATTTTGTGTATGTACTAACTATTGAATCACACGTACTTCTTGTTTGTTGCGAGCTGTGATGACAAATGGTATTTTTGTACGTGTTTCCCCTTTTGTACGTAGCCTGCACGTAGCCTCTTCCATGTGGGCGTCACATATTTGTCGTGTATAAAAAGCGGTTTATCTGGACCACACAGGCTGATGAGTATAGCCCAGACAGATGTATAGGTGGTGTAGAATATTTATGTTGAGATTGGTGTATAGTTTTATTCATATATAGATTAATGGAGGTGTATGCCTCAAAGGATGTTTAGAGATGTTGATATTCTGAGCCAGTGCCACTATATATGTGTCCTAAATCACACACACACACACACACACACACACACACGATGACTCTTGCTCAGAGCATCAGCATAGAAATATCCTTAAAGGTAAGATGTTATTAATATATTCACAAATAACTATACGCATGAACCTAGACACGCAAAACCTCTACAACTGCATACAAACATAGACCCATCTACACCTAGTCCGTAGCAAAAGTGCTTTAAAAGAATAATCCTACGCCAGATGTCTACACTCAACAGTAATTTTCTGTGGTCCAAAAGAAACCTATACATAAAACAACAGTCTGATATCACACGTTGCGAACGAACTATCCGCGTTTTAACAGTTCGCGTATAACAAAATATTTGTACACATGGTCAATTAGTGATAACGTCAGCGCTGAATATGAATATGTATTTGGCTTAGTCGAGTTGTATAGTCTCGGCAATGAAAACAATTCCCACAAATACACATGTAGTCAATATTTATTGGATTCCATGCTTTGTGCTCCGGCTAATCGACCAGTTTCTTTAATGACAGTTCAAAAACAACTGTTTGTTAATATTTTTAAAATTTTGTTGAAATAATTAAGATCCCCTCTTTGGTCTAGGGGGTCTTATTATATTCCTTGTTCGACAATGTAAAGTGATTGATATGTGGAGTAATTGTCGCACGAATAAATATTCTCAAATTGTGTAAATTTATTTAAATGTCATCTTAAATTCGTTAAAAATATTGCATTAAATAACAACTTTAAATCATTCAATATATTTAAACGTCGGTCAGATAATATCAACATATTCTATCTTTTGAAAGGGACATAATTCAACAAGCCGTAAGATTCGTTAATCTGCACGATATCAGTACGATATGCAGATACGTAGCCGGAATGTAGCTGCTTTTTTGTGGGCATATATTTGTCGCATATGAAAAGCAAATTATTTGGGCCACACAGGCTGATGAGTAGCCTAGACACATGTAAAGGTCTACGTATATATGTGTCGATATGTGGAGGTGTAGAAAATGTATCTCGTTTTACGTTGGAGAGGAGAAATATCGACCGACATTAGACGAGTCTCATTGATCCTTAGCTAGAAGATGAATCTCCTGAAAAGCTCGTCGGGATTTGTCGAGCCTCGCACCTTTTACTGGAAGGAGATTACGTTCTTATCACCGAGACAGGAATAGCAACATTCAGTATTGCCATTAAATTAATTATTGGTGTAGTCTTTGGTGATTATAGGTATCACTAATCCGGATTATCAAGGTCAATCATTTTATGGTATTAGTAATTTAGTTTAGGTTTGTATGACCTCATACTTTCGAACTTAGTATTTGAACAGTTCTTGTCTTGTATGTATGCACATGTATTACTTAGTTAAGACTTACTAACAATGACCAACATGTCCACTTGTGACGTTATTCTAATCTCTTGATGTCAAGCTTAAGGTTGATGAGTTACATCAAAGGATGTTGGAATATGTTAAGTCTTGTCAGGATGGAGATGATGAAGCTACATCACAATATCTAATCAGCTACATCACAAGATGGAAGACAAATCTGTTTCCTCTGTTTATACTCCAAAATTACAAATATTTACTGGAGCAGAAGACAAGAAAGATACTCCATATGAAGCATGGAAGTACGAGGTTCAGACTTTGATGAAGAAAGGTATATACTCTCCACGTGTGCTTGCTACTTCTGCAAAGAAGTCCTGTGTCTTGGTTGTGATGCCACTATAAATGACCTGATGAAGAAGTTTGATGGCATTTATGGTACTGTTGAGGATTCTAATGTCTTGCTCTCACAGTTCTACAGTGCCATGCAGTTACTAGATGAAACCGTTTCAGCATGGAAATGTTGTCTAGAACACCTTCTGGATCGAGGTCTTACTATTGGTTTCTGCATGCCAGGTCAATCACTGAACAAAAAGATACGTGAACAATTCTGGGGATGGACTAAACGATCATCTGAAGTAATCCATGGGACATCAAATGTCAAAGATAACTGATTTTGATGAGTTTCGTATAGAAGCTCGCAAGATTGAGATGGAGAAGTCCAAGTTGTCGAAATATGAACTGGCCGTAAAATGAAGAAGCCGGCACAAGTGAAGATGATCACTGCTGACAACATCAACAGATCTCTGGACTTCGATGAGTTAAAGGGAATGGTATGTCAAATCAACACCATGTTAAATGAATTGGAATCAGAAATGAAGACCAGTAAATCTTCTTTAGAGAAGTCCCGGTTTAACATTCGAATGGGCAGCTAGAATGATAGAGTCCAAGGTCGTGGTAAATCTCACAAAGGATCCAAGACTACCGTAATCGGAACTCTGACGAGAACGACAAAGAGAGACATCACTGCAGTCAACAGTCGTACAGTTTGAAGCCAAATCAGCGTCCATATATTCGATATTACCGTTGCCACCAAATTGTACATGTTGCAATAGGATGCAGAGTTGATCTGTCCGATCAGTTAAACTAGAACGAGTCTGCCTAATGGCCGGAGAGACAGACTCAAATAGTCAATCGGATAAAATACACGGGAGTATTGGATATGCAAATGAATGTGACATTTGCATCAACAACAATCTTACTGACCCAGTCAACTGTCTGATATTAATTACTCCAGATACTCAGTACGGACAACTGTTATCATTGGGACTAATGTGTTGAATATTCTGATGGATGCAAATAAGCAGAAATTTGGAGAAAGTTATCAGCAAACGGTCAGAATGCCTGATGCATTGTACTTTATTTTTCTGTGCATGAAGATCCAGAAGCGTCACGTTGATCATGGCGATGGGCACACTGAAATTATTAAGTGTGTGATAACTTAAAATGTTCTTATTCCCAGCATTCAATCTGTCGTGGTGAAAGGCATAGTGGATCAGAAAGTAAACGAGTAAACGGCAGAGAGCATGGAATTGCATATGCTTCTCGCAGTTTGAACAAAGCCATGAAAAACTACCCCGCTCACCAGCTGAACTTTCTTGCTCTGAAATGGGCTATTACCAAATAATTCCACTATTAACTGTATGGTAGTGAGTTTACTGTGTAAAGAGACAATAACCCACTCGCATATGTTCTGACAACGGCGAAACCTGATGCCACTGGCCAGCGATGGGTTGCTGCTTTGGGTATGCACCACTTTAAGATCCTCTACCGCAGTGAAAAGTCAATGCAGATGCAGACGGCTTATCCTGATTGGCTCATCGATCTAAGGAGTACAGTTCCATTCCTGTCAACATCATGATGATGATGTATTTCATGTCACAGGCTCTTATCAATAACATGAAAGCTGATGGTGTTGTTAAAATTATCAGTGCTATTTGTCACTTGATGAGTCAAGCCAATACTGATTAACTATACTGACACACTGGGTAGCATGAATGATTTATATGATTAGATACCAATGTATTTCCTAACTTAGCTTTGTTTTTCTACATTTTAGAAAACAAGACCTGACATGTAATGTATTTAGCGTTTATTTAGGTTGATTCACATAGACGAATCAGTTACGAGTGTTTGGCTGAAACAAAATACATATTATGTATCCCATTATTTAATGTCTTCTTTCAGTTCATGGCCAACCATATATAGTTACATCATGATTTCCAATCCTACTCGTACTCATTAGCTATTGATTTCTAGGCTATGAGCCACTATGAGGTCCAGGTCTATGGTACACTGGTTTTGAACAATTGAAATTGTCATGGACCGAGAGTTGGCTATACTTGAAACAGTTCCAGTGCTCATCGTGGCGCGTTTTAAAGGCATTCATTGAGGGGACTTCCACTATCGAGTTTGATAAACTGTTCCAGGGGTTGGCTAAACTACCAGTGAAGATTGATGATGATTGATGTTTTACGGCCACTTTTGTGCACAAGGTAGGCTAATTGGGCCGAGCGACCTCCAAAGGTAATGAGACGAAGTGAAAGACGAAACAACCTTCAGATATGCCCATGCCGGGATTCGAACACGGGTGGTAGCGATCTGTGGTCCAGTACCCTACCGCTAGACCTCATCAAACTCTTCTACACCATCATCTAGTTCAGTGTTCTTTATGATGCTATTTCAAGAAAAAGACAAACTATCTTAAACAAATCTCTTCTTTGTTGAATCAGCTTCCTAAATTTACCTTAAAAGATTTATGATCCGGGAAGCTGCTGTTACCACTGGCTGGGTATAGCAAGGGGTGTAAAGAAATGGGTATTTATCCAAAATAAATTTCATTACGTATTTACTATTTTAGATTTTTGAGGGATTTCATAGGAAAACTTTGACTCATATGATTAGATCAATGTTCTTATTATAAATTGGATATGAATTATTGTGAAATACTTCCACAAACATTTAGTACCCTTTTCTGCAGATTAGTGAATGTGACCTGTGACAGAAGAATGCACCTTACAAATTATATAGTGTGCATTACACATTTTGTATGCATTTTAGAAGTTTGAGATCATGGCTCCAAATCTTCACCCCATTGAGGTTGATGACCACTGGGACATAATTGGTATTGACCTGATAGATGCATTACATCAAATCGAAAGCACCAAGAAGTAGGTTTTTTATACTTACTTTTATTTACATTAATTCAACTATTAAAGATGTGTTGGTGGTTTGTATTGATAGCCAATTACATTTAAAAACATTTGTCTAGTTAATTTCCTGTGATTGTGTTGTTACATATACCTGTATAGTGAAATTGATTTTTCAATGTGTATTTGTCGAGACGCGATGGCATAGTTAGTTAGAGGGTAGGACTCGTAGCCAAAGGGTCGCGGTTTCGTTTTGTCTCAATATTCGATAAATATACTATCATTATGACATATTATCGAGAAACAGTCACAATGAAAAAACATGTACTAATTAAAACACTCTTAGACTATAAACTCTTTATACCACATAATACAATGTTGATATACGAGCAAACATGTAAGTCATGTAACTTTCTGTGTTAAATAATTTATCATGAGTTTTAACACCTCCATAAATGAAGAAATATAAAATACATGATAAAACAATCCTGTGGTAAATAGGATAGTCTCGATTTGGGCTTGTCCTGATTCGATTATGATCGACTTGTTTTTGTCTCGATTCGGTTATGACCGAGTTGGGTTTGTCTCGATTCGGTTATGACCAATTTGGGTTTGTCCCGATTCGGTTATGACCAATTTGGGTTTGTCCCGATTCGGTTATGACTGTTATGGGTTTGTCTCGATTCGAGTATGACCGAGTTGGGTTTGTCCCGATTCGGTTATGACCAATTCATCCTTTTCCCGAAATGACCAGTGTTCGATAATCATAACGTAAATATAAATGTTTTTAAAGTAATCATAACGTTTCCGTGTATTTGTCATGAACGAGAAATATCTTTTATACAATAAGGAAACACGACCATGAAGATGTACTTAATAATATTATGTCCAAGAAGACATAATAAACGGATTCTCAAATATTCGTTGTACAAGTAGCCACAAAAGGTCCGTTGCTTCCTTATTTTTATATGGATGGAAGTTTGGGAAACGAAGGTATAGCCAGAGAGCTTAAATATAGAGAGGTGTTACTCTTGCCGCGCCATGTTGAATTTTGAACCAGTGGCGCCTCAAGCGACTGGAGGTATTGCTCAGATAAACATAAGCTCTCTGGTTGTCCACGTGTGATCGTGTACATGTGTGCGCATGGTTGAAATTAATTGCCAATACTAGTACTATATGTTACATGATCACATACTATTTTATTAATTAACACTTTAATTGTGCACACATGATACCGAAAAAAAAACGAAGCTCTGAAACTGTAAATAAAGAATTAAGTGATTTCACAGCCCAGTCACTTAATTCATAGCCTACAATTTGCGATCACTTGACAGCTGATCAGAAAATAATTGAACGTGGTTTAGGTTATTTCACAGCTTTGTGTGTGAAAGTTTTTTTAATGAAAACAATTAGGTATATATGAGGTAAATGCATACAAACATACTTTCATCATATCAGTTTATCATAGTCCATACACAATTCAGTACGACCTTCCCACCATATGGCATATATTCATCATGTCCGTTTATCATATATTAACTAAAAAAATCATAAGTTCATTCATTTAAAGTCTACACCTCAATAATATAGACCATGCAATATAGGCCTGCCCAGCTGAGAACAAAGAATATACATGGAATATTAACAATGTTTATATTTTCATTAACATGTTAGAGATAGAGAAATTAGTACTTTCATACAATAAGTGGCATCAAATCTCTTGTGCCATGGGTTCATTTACAGTTACAATCAGTCATTTGTTATCAAATGGACAGAATAACCTAAATTGCTTCCAGCTCTAAACAACCACTTTTAGTCCAGATCAGTGAACTGTTTAAAGTTAGACAGAATATACCCAGAGGTGTAATAGACACATGCATTGACCACTCTAACAGATAACACCACTAAATCTGTAACCAAGAGATTGGCCTGTTTACATGGTATATCATCATCGTAGAACTTCAAGGACT
The DNA here is from genome assembly GCA_025642065.1 of Paralvinella palmiformis. Classification (NCBI taxonomy): domain Eukaryota; kingdom Metazoa; phylum Annelida; class Polychaeta; order Terebellida; family Alvinellidae; genus Paralvinella; species Paralvinella palmiformis. The sequence goes on from JAODUP010000324.1 coordinate 448,955, forward strand.
GAAACAGAACAATACCTTGTAAAATAATTACTTGAATCAAGTGCATACACAATGTGTAAATACATGTTTTCCTTTTTTTCAAGTTGGTTAAAGAATTTGATTTGATATGCATTTAAGTTATGAAGAGAAGTATACCAATTAAAGCACATGAGCTGAACATTCAGGTACTAATTCAGGTGCTGGTAATCCTTTTTGAATTAAGATATGAAATTGGCTGACAAAATTTCTTGGGTTTGATGCCTTGTTTTTAATTAATTTTATAGTACCAATTTTCACCATTAATATTTATAAATATTAATTACCATCACAGCTGGCCCTAGCTGTCTCCTGTATAGGTCTCCTATCTGTTAATACCTTCCTCTTTGATTTCAGTGGATGCATGCGGTAGATTTGGTACATCAAAAATAGTCGGAATAGCATTCTAAATAAGTTTATCTCTTGTCTGGTTCATGAATTCCGTTTCAGTGAAGTGTATATCATACACTCTACAATTAGTATTCAAGTAATTTAAATCTTTCCTCATCATATATCTGCCCAACAACAATTAATAACCCATCTTTTACTTCTGTAAAGAGAAAAAAATAACAAAATAAATGTTTCTACCACTAGTTGAGGTATTTAATAATTAATTTCATAACATTTAAATTAAATTATAAATAGAAGTCCATATATATCAATAAGTACCAATTGCTTACATTAAAAAATAAATGTGGATGCAGGTGATCAGCTATTTATAATTACTGTAATTAGGGAAATATTATCTGATTATTATTATAGTAATTTTAGAAGTCCAATTGTATTATTAACAATAACAAAGTAAAATATACCTCCCGCCCATAACATCTTCAGGGGCTCCACTACATGTAACTGTAAGCTTATGTATATCTTATATACCCATTTTGTGATTAATAGGTTGATATTGTTCAATAAAATTTTATAAGATTTTGTCTGAAACAAATATAGATCAAGATAGATCTTGCTTGGACCTACTGTTTGGGTCATGTCAAGAAGGGGCGTGTCTACTTCAAATTGTTATGCTTATTTTTTAAATATCCTTTATCTAAAAAAAGCCAGATCATATCAAATTTTTAGACTAGCTTTCATTTACTTTCGGGAATGTCTTTATTTGTGCATATTTTTCTGTTACTGCAGCCGAAAGCGACGCAGAATGAACCAGTGCCATTAGGCGCCATGTTAACGAAGGGAGCTGTGCGTGATAATCTACCTCCGGTCGCTAGGGCCCTGCCGCTCCATGAATTCAAAATGGCGTCCTATGTTAAAACGCGAAGTAACACGTCTTGTTATAAATAGTCTTTGGTATAGCTTATCCACTGTGTGCAAGTGACTTGTCAGCAAATGGATCTCTCTCTCTCTCTCTCTCTCTCTCTTCTCTCTCTATATATATATATATATATATATATATATATATATATATATATATATATTATAGAGAGAGAGAGAGTGAGGTGAGAGGAGAGAGAATTTCCAGATCACAAGATATGACGTTATTAAATTTACATAATAATAATAATAATAATAATAATAATAATAATAATAATAATAATAATAATAATAATAAACTAGCTGTAAATAATACATATGGTATATACAATAAACATCTGTGTAATAATAAAATAAACGGAAGTTTCATATTTAAAATATTTTACATTCCAGCACCGGTATATATACAACTAAGTAGGGCTTTTAGGTATTCAAAGGTGATATATTTCAGTAGAGAAAATTACTTTTAAATCTAGTCTAATACATAGTTTTAGCACCGTCTAACTTTACCGCAAGAAATTTTTAATAGCAAATAAAGCTATCACTTTTATTAATTGTTGCTTCATGAAAGGTGACCGTTGCACAAACTGATCTTTGAAGACGGTCAATATTGAGGTAAATTGTGGATTAACAGAAGTAAAAAATATAGCTGTAAATATAGCTTGTTAGCCGGTCTTCCTTTCGTTCGCGTACAGCTATTAATGCCTGCTGATATTATATGTCTTCCTTACATAATGATATATTGTTCACACGATAACATATTCCTACACGATTGAGTAATGAAATAAATTATACCCTTGTAATTTTGCAATACAAGATATATCATTTAAACAGGCCCATAAAGAGCTTTTAACAAAGCTTTTAGCAAACAGTGAAAGTTTGATCTAAAAACGTCATAAAAGGGATAGTTATCCTTTTGGAAATACGAACATACAGAAAACCCACGAGCCGTCGTTTATATTTTAAGAAGCATAATGACATAGGTTTAGCAAACAGGATTTTATTTTAAGTGAACCCCCGGAAACATGATGTTTGGAAGTAAAAGGATATAGAATATGGAACATTTATGATTAACACTGAAACTAATTAATGAAACAGAGATTTGCCACTTTTGAACTTAAAATCTTTGATTCCAGAGTTAGTTCACATTACGATACTTGTATGAGGAAAATAATTCGTGAATTTTAAATTCCAATATATATCGTGTCCTTCTCGTCGTTAATATTTCGATGTGCCTGAGTTTTAAAAAGAGTTTTAGCTGGGCAGTAAATTTTGAAAAAAAAAAAAAAAAAAAAAAAAAAAAAAAAAAAAAAAAAAAAAAAAAAAAAAAAAAAAAAAAAAAAAAAAAAATTTTTTTTTTTTTTTTTTTTTTTTTTTTTTTTTTTTTTTTTTTTTTTTTTTTTTTTTTTTTTTTTTCTTACTCGAACTTCACCACGAAAAAAGCCAATTCCATTTCTATTTCGGTTTATTGTAGCAAATCATAGTTGATTGTTGCCAATTATTATCAGAAATCTAATTAGTCTATCACATCATCATTATCCTCATTAGCAGCAACAGCAGCAGCCGAAGCACAGCCATCATTTTTATAAACAGGACGGATAGATAAAGCATAACATCAAAGTGCTTCGCGTTTCTACCTGAAGCAGGTTATTATAACTGGAAAAATAATAGTCACCTTTACTGATGAAAAGGACGGGTACTGTTTGATATTAATGAGGCAGATATAAGGATTGATCCCTGTTTTGTTTTGGTTTTGTTATTCGACGCTCACAGATTAATAATTTGCTATATTTGTGGTTCACGTCATTTATAAAGTAAATGTCCACCAGCAACATGATGTTTATAATGATCAACATCATTTGGTTGATCGTGTTTGTATTTCTTAGAGAATATCAACGAATAGACGATGAGGAAGTGATCCTTTATCCGGAATAAAATAATCAACTCTGGTTCACTTTAATCATCCAGATCTAAAACAATATTCGTCTTAATAATCCCAGCTTCACAATTTTAATACTCTTTTACACACGCCATTAACCCAAGTTCTATTTGCCGGCTAATTAGCTAATGGACCACTAATGAATTGGTTTACTAATTGGCCGCGTAATAGAACGTCACCTTCCTATGACGAAGATAATTTCAGACAATTTCGCGATAAGGAGGTCCAATATGCTATTAATTATGAACGAAACATTAAAGAAATATTGTTATTATTATTATCGTGATCACTGTCATCACGATAATTATTATCAGTATTATTATCGGAAGCAAATTTGAATACAACACAGAGTTTTATACTATAATAAAGCTTGGATTACCTCTTATCTAAGACACCAATCTAAAGTGTACACAACAGAGATTCCCTAGGTTTATCAAGGTGACACGTGATCTCTGTAATAATTGCTAATATAGATGGAACCGTTGTACTGTAAAATCATGCCTCAGAGAGAACCTGAGTCCCCTTTGTTCTCCCTCAAGAACTGCATAGTTCTTCTAATCCGGATATGACGTAGTCTTTGTGATCTTTTCACATTTTTGACTCTCACGCTCATATTCATGTGATGCTTTTATCCCTACTTCGTGAGCGTGCGTGAGTGTATTTTTGTGTGTGTGTGTGTGTGTGTTATAAGAAACAAGTCGGGGATTATAGGACGATATCGAATCTTCAGGACGACACGTGACAACTGTCAACAGGCAACGTGCCAGAGATTTATATAAATGGGGAAGTTTGGAGGAAATATATGATAAAAAACGGATATTACGTCACTATTTATCAACAGGTAATGACGACTTGGTCAACTCTAGGCCAACACGAAGGATGACGAAACCATAATTGTATCTTCTCACGTATTCGCCAAACAGCTAGACACACCTGTTTTAAAATAGCATACTCCTAATAAAATGACCTTACTCTGTACAAAGCCATTATGTTCATGACACATATTAACGTAGTCCTCCCAGTATGACATATTACTTACACAATAAGATATGCACTATTCAGTATCATTTTACTTGACATATTCGAGTGATACGGCATTACAGTTGGTAGCACACTGCGCTATAGATCGCTCGGTCATGGTTAGAATTCTACCATTTCGTCTGTCTGTTGATGGTTTCATCCTTAGGAAGTTACACCACCGTTCTATTTTCGAAATGTGACTACCGTCAAGGTTAAGCCAATTACTGTTCTCTCACACAGTCACTAACTCACTTCAGACCAGGTTGAGGTATTCGTAATCGGTAATCGCAATCGATTGTAATCGATTACATGCTATCGGGTAATCGTAATTGGCATTTCCAGAAGCACTGTAATCGTAATCGATTACATTGTAAATGTAATCGTAATCAGCGATTACTTTCACGATTACACAAAATTATTTACCATGCTATATCATGACAGAGATATGGTTTGGTATGTAAGGCAAAAGTTAACACTCGAACTGCTATACCCATTGACGGACTGCTGTCATATTTATAAACATGATGATTTGTCAGTTTATTTGTTCTATGAACATGAAAGGACAATGTGTTGAAACACTGCTTCAGATGTTGGCGCTATTATAAGTCATATAAACAGGCATTTCAGATTAACATGTGTTGTTTTCACACGGTTAAGCCCAAACTAGTCACATCGTCCGCAATCGTGCATGACTTCTTTCTGACATCGTCGTTTTGACTCCAGATGCAAAGATCCTGATTGGCCAGCAGTCGGATGACAATTAGCCAATTAAATTAACGTATGCCTTAGTGAACATAAACAATGCTACATCTTAGGCCCCCGGTGACAAACATGGGTATTAGACGGAAATCAAAGGTCGAAGTACGGAGGTGGGAGGTGACGGGTTATAGAAGAAAATATAATTTAAAGCATAACAATAATTTAAGACTGAAAAAGTGGTCAATTTACAGAGGTGGTCAAGTTACAAAGTGGCCGGAGTTGGGGGTTTGACTATATTCTAATTATCTGATTTATTAAATAGACCTTACCTGACTATAGTCACACAACACTTAATGCATTTCGTTACTAAATATGTACTCAAAACAATTCCACTAATCTCAGTATGCAAGTAATCTCAGTAATCTCTATAAATGCATTATTTGCTCCTTTGCTCTATGATGAATATTGATTTCAGAAACAGTAAAACAAATTAACGTCTTTTGTACATTTTCATTTCAAGAACATATCTGAAAATGCGTCTGATTCTTAGAAAGCAACATGTAAACACAGTAGGATGTTTACATCGGTATTATACATGTAACACATTACTTACACATTGTCATATTTCTTCAACGACGAACTCACAGGGTTCTTTACTTTATTAATGATTACTATATTTCACGGCCCCAGATGTTCACATAATTCAGGAACGGATTCGTCTACAGACAAAGTATACATTTAATCAGTTTAACTTCAGTGAAAAATACAGTTTACCTTTGATATGTTGTAGCAACGTATTATGGCTAGTATTGCGGGTTAAAATACATTCGCCAGGTGGCAGCACATTATTGTGACTAACTGGTGTTCCCCTGTATTATTTGACTTCTAATAGCACCCGGTATGTTTTTTTAATGAACACATACCCATACGCACGCACGCACGCACGCACGCATGCATGCACGCACGCATACACATACACACATACACACACACACATACACACATATATACATACAGAAAGAGAGAGAGAGAGAGAGAGAGAGAGAGAGAGAGAGAGAAGTCTAGATACCAGAAGTCTAGATACCAGAAATTCCAATCTACTCCTTATACATCATTAAGCAGATATGTCTTGTCGCCTTCCGGGGTGTTTGTCACAAGTATGTCCTTATTTAACACAAATATTGACATCGGGACATAAATTACGGGTAACAAGGCAACACGATGCCAAAGCAACGTGACTCTAGCAGATTGAACCCTCACCTCTCTGAGACTGAATTGTTTCCGATGAGGTAAAGGTCATGTTTAAAATTTTGATCAAACTTGTTATTTGAGTTTTTCCTTTTAGAATTAGTTTCTTCAACACTTTCAGAGATCGGTTTCACTTAGTTTCTCTACCAATTATTTGATCGGTCGGAGAATTAGTCAACAAATATTTGTTTGTCTCTCTTCCTTAATAAAGATGCTCTCAGATGGCTGGCCGTCTTTAACTCTCTCCTGCATAGTTCTTCTAAACCGGATATGACGTAGTCTTTGTGATCTTTTCACGTTTTTGTCTCTCACGCTCATATTCATGTGATGCTTTTATCCCTACTTCGTGTGCGAGCGTGCGTGTTTATTTGTGTGTGTGTGTGTGTTATAAGAAACAAGTCGGGGATTATAGGACGATATGGAATCCTCAGGACGCGACACGTGACAACTGTTGACAGGCAGCGTTCCAGAGGTTTATATAAATGGGAAAGTTTGGAGGAAATATATGATAAAAAACGAATATTACGTCACTATTTATCAACAGGTAATGACGACTTGGTCAACTCTAGGCCAACACGAAGGATGACGAAACCATAATTGTATCTTCTCACGTATTCGCCAAACAGCTAGACACACCTGTTATAAAATAGCATACTCCTACTAAAATGACCTTATTTTGTACAAAGCTATTATGTTCCTGACACATATTAACGTAGTCCTCCCAGTATGACATATTGCTTACACAATAAGATATGCACTATTCAGTATCATTTTACTTGACATATTCGAGTGATATGGCATTACAGTTGGTAGCACACTGCGCTATAGATCGTTCGGTCATGGTTAGAATTCTACCATTTCGTCTGTCTGTTGATGGTTTCATCCTTAGGAAGTTACACCACCGTTCTATTTTCGAAATGTGACTACCGTCAAGGTTAAGCCAATTACTGTTCTCTCACACAGTCACTAACTCACTTCAGACCAGGTTGAGGTATTCGTAATCGGTAATCGCAATCGATTGTAATCGATTACATGCTATCGGGTAATCGTAATTGGCATTTCCAGAAGCACTGTAATCGTAATCGATTACATTGTAAATGTAATCGTAATCAGCGATTACTTTCACGATTACACAAAATCATTTACCATGCTATATCATGACAGAGATATGGTTTGGTATGTAAGGCAAACGTTAACACTCGAACTGCTATACCCATTGACGGACTGCTGTCATATTTATAAACATGATGATTTGTCAGTTTATTTGTTCTATGAACATGAAAGGACAATGTGTTGAAACACTGCTTCAGATGTTGGCGCTATTATAAGTCATATAAACAGGCATTTCAGATTAACATGTGTTGTTTTCACACGGTTAAGCCCAAACTAGTCACATCGTCCGCAATCGTGCATGACTTCTTTCTGACATCGTCGTTTTGACTCCAGATGCAAAGATCCTGATTGGCCAGCAGTCGGATGACAATTAGCCAATTAAATTAACGTATGCCTTAGTGAACATAAACAATGCTACATCTTAGGCCCCCGGTGACAAACATGGGTATTAGACGGAAATCAAAGGTCGAAGTACGGAGGTGGGAGGTGACGGGTTATAGAAGAAAATATAATTTAAAGCATAACAATAATTTAAGACTGTGAAAAAGTGGTCAATTTACAGAGGTGGTCAAGTTACAAAGTGGCCGGAGTTGGGGGTTTGACTATATTCTAATTATCTGATTTATTAAATAGACCTTACCTGACTATAGTCACACAACACTTAATGCATTTCGTTACTAAATATGTACTCAAAACAATTCCACTAATCTCAGTATGCAAGTTATCTCAGTAATCTCTATAAATGCATTATTTGCTCCTTTGCTCTATGATGAATATTGATTTCAGAAACAGTAAAACAAATTAACGTCTTTTGTACATTTTCATTTCAAGAACATATCTGAAAATGCGTCTGATTCTTAGAAAGCAACATGTAAACACAGTAGGATGTTTACATCGGTATTATACATGTAACACATTACTTACACATTGTCATATTTCTTCAAGGACGAACTCACAGGGTTCTTTACTTTATTAATGATTACTATATTTCACGGCCCCAGATGTTCACATAATTCAGGAACGGATTCGTCTACAGACAAAGTATACATTTAATCAGTTTAACTTCAGTGAAAAATACAGTTTACCTTTGATATGTTGTAGCAACGTATTATGGCTAGTATTGCGGGTTAAAATACATTCGCCAGGTGGCAGCACATTATTGTGACTAACTGGTGTTCCCCTGTATTATTTGACTTCTAATAGCACCCGGTATGTTTTTTTAATGAACACATACCCACACGCACGCACGCACGCACGCACGCATGCATGCACGCACGCATACACATACACACATACACATACACACACACACACACACACATACACACATATATACATACAGAAAGAGAGAGAGAGAGAGAGAGAGAGAGAGAGAGAGAGAGAGAGAGAGAGAGCAGATGTCTAGATACCAGAAGTCTAGATACCAGAAATTCCAATCTACTCCTTATACATCATTAAGCAGATATGTCTTGTCGCCTTCCGGGGTGTTTGTCACAAGTATGTCCTTATTTAACACAAATATTGACATCGGGACATAAATTACGGGTAACAAGGCAACACGATGCCAAAGCAACGTGACTCTAGCAGATTGAACCCTCACCTCTCTGAGACTGAATTGTTTCCGATGAGGTAAAGGTCATGTTTAAAATTTTGATCAAACTTGTTATTTGAGTTTTTCCTTTTAGAATTAGTTTCTTCAACACTTTCAGAGATCGGTTTCACTTAGTTTCTCTACCAATTATTTGATCGGTCGGAGAATTAGTCAACAAATATTTGTTTGTCTCTCTTCCTTAATAAAGATGCTCTCAGATGGCTGGCCGTCTTTCACTCTCTCCATCTGTTCCTATATTTACTCATGTGTCTGTATACATATTATACCCATGCGCGGACCGCAGTGGCCCGCAACCCGTGGGGCGGGCGTTGGCGGGCTTAATACATTTTGTTAGTGTTCTGGGTGCGGCCCCGCATAATTGTTTTGTGCGGGCTGGATGTAAATGTCTGGCCCGCATTCTCAACAAAGATATCTTGTGACGGGCAGAGTGTTTGATTACACTGCTTAGAGTCACTGAGTTGGGACACAGGAGCAATTAATGGAAATATCCCCATCTAAAGTCTGAACATCTTATCCTATTATCTCTTTGTTTATTATTAGTGTATAAGCTCTAACAGTTTTGTTTGCAGGAATAACGAGGTATGGTGATTACGGTGAATGACTTTGATTAGTTTCGGTGATGGCTACTCGTGTGGCATATAGTCGACTTTTTATCTATATACTGAAATAATATTGGGATTCGGTCTGATAACGTAGAAATAAATTGAAGATATTAAATGTTTTTGTTTTACGGCACATCGTAGGCTAAACTGGCAAAGAGAACTATAAGCCTGTGACGCGTAGTGAAGGATGAAGCACCATTCTAAAGCGTTTGACTCAGTGGACCAAAAGGGGAGTAGTATTCTATGTTGGCAAAGTTGTTCTAAGCGTTAAATAGTATACGGTTTGTCTAAGCTAAGTGAACGAAATTATATCACAAGACGATGAGAAAACAGAATGATAGGGTACATAAAATATTGTTGGTAAAATCGAGTGTCATGGGTTATGGCATATAGGGTTCTCAAAGTTGGATTGTCAGGGTATATAGAATAACTTGTATTAATCTAGCAGAGCAGGATTTTATTAGTCAATCCATGCAACGTTCAGGGAACTGGGACGTAATAGACAGTTAGACAGAGACAAATTTGGCAGTAATTGTCAATCGATGTTTGTTTGGCTTCGATGCTCATCGCACTTGAGGTATGTGGCAGGAATGAGAAAAGTCTGTGATGAAAATAGGTGATACCTTAGTGCATTTGGTGGTGTCATTATGTCAGTTTGATCTATACTACCCAATTACGGCACTGTCCGTGTCACCTGCCACACAAAGAAGTATTTAAATTTAGATTTCCTTTGGTCAACCATTGTTTGAATAGTCATAGAGAGCTGTCACTGACAGAATGCTATAAAGTAATTGATAAACAACCTTTTTGGATATGACGAATATACATTTATTATTGGATTATTATGAATTAATCCGTTGCTTCAGAAAAGTCAATGTTGCAGCATGGATAATGACACTAACGTGGAAATCTTTGCATTTGTGAAGTCTTGTGTATATATTAATTCATCATTGAACCATACGCACGTATTGCTTACCTCGAGCTGTGTTGTCAAATGGTATTGTTTGCTTGCTTGTCTATCAATATTTGTATGACACAATAAATAAGAAGGATTTATGTTAATTAAATTTTGCCTCTCAAAAATAATTAACATAAAACTTTCGTTTTCCAGACGAAGAAACATTTAATACTAATTCCACATTGAATTGTATTATCGATCGCTGAAACTGAGGAAAAGGAATGATATTTGAAGTTAGACGTTGTATATTGCCACAGATGTGATATTTGTATCATTGTTGTCGGATGATAATTATTTGCTCTAACCGCTGTATGATGTATTAGATATTTAGTACATTCGATGGGACGCAGCTGATTAAGGTAAACAGTTAGTAGATGATAACACCCCGAATGACTCATGCTTCACCGAATATTGTGGAGTGATTAAGACATCCATATTGCATAGGAACAGATGATGATGATGATGATGATGATGATTTATGTTAAACAGATAAAACACCCTTCATATATGCCTACACTCAGATCCGAAATGATTATAATGGTCTGTGGTCACAACGCGCTACCAACTAGACCAAGGAGGGAATAAGATCTTCTGTGGCGTTTTTGTTAAGGAAATATTATTCATGTGAACACGTGGACTTAGAAAGAAAGTTTTGTTCAGAAATGGTTACCAAGATTCTTATTGTCTTCTAAATTTCCTTCTTTACATCGAGAGGAAATTAAATAAATGTATATTGATGAGCTCTTCGCCTAATATTAGTCTGCTCATTAAAATAGAGCGTTTTTAGGCAGAATTTGTATGTCAATCTAATTACCAGCAATCCTTTCCAATATATAATCCAAATTATATATATATATATATATATATATATATATATATATATATATATATATATATACTTGTGTAAGCAAAAATGAGTGTATATGTGTGGTTTTATTCATCTCGTGTCCGATTTAGCCTGGATGGTACAGCGCATCTATATGTAACATATATTCTAAACTTAATACGCTTTCACCAAACATAAACACTGTTAAACTGCATATATGGTTCTTTCTTAATAAGTTTAATAAAAATGTCGGTTGTCATTGATCTATGTGAACACATCTACTCCAGGAGGAGGACAATGACTGGTCTCTCTATTTCCTCTGTGTGTGTGTTTCTCTGTTTGATTATCTCCAGAAAATCACTATTTATTATGAAATTGGTCCTCGTGCAGATATGGATCTGACGTCTAATTATCTTGAGTCACTGATCAATCTTGGAGAGAAATCGATATATGTAACATTACGAACCTTCAATTGGCATCGGTCTAGAAAATACAACAACAGACAAGATGACAAATACCGGGCTGTACATGTACTTGATTAAAAAAGATCAATAACAAATGTACAAATAGAAGAAAACACAATTTATTTATACATGAGGGAAATTAAGAAGATGGAATTATGAAAACAAAACTAGTCAGGTAACTATAATCTGATGCGT
>JAODUP010000323.1:0-15000 GCA_025642065.1 Paralvinella palmiformis
CCGATATCCCGAGAGACGACGGCTAGCTCCAGACTGTCGCTTCATCTTCTCCGGATGAAGCGGTTCGTGTGATATTACTCGCGATAAACGGCACAAAATGTTCTGTAAATAACGAGAATAGTCTGAGCTGCTGTTTATGGGATCGTCACGTGATGAGGATGTTTCATGACAGTTGGCAAACACGTGATGCCATACCCAGAGCTCGTGCCAATACCTGCTTGCAAGTGTGTGTGTGTGTGTGTGTATGTGTGTGTGTGTGTGTGTGTGTGTGTGTGTGTGTGTGTGTGTGTGTGTGTGTGTGTGTGTCGCGCGCACGTAGTGGACAATTCTTCCCAGACGAGTTTCTGGTCCTCTCTCTCCCCGTTCCCCACATAATGGCCAACTATAAATGCGAAATAATACGAATCCGATACCATATCCAGGGTCGTGGCCTTGATTTTTAGAAGATATTTCAGTCTTCAGTTCACTTGTTAGGATTCCCAAAGCGGAATACTTGTCAATATTGATGTCATGATATCGCGTTAGTGATATTAAACCTCTGAATGTTGTTATATAGTCGACGTTCTTACCACAACAATATGAATATCAACTAATTTATTATATAATAATAATTATTTATCTCCTGCAATACCAAGAGGATATTAAAATAAATAACCATTAAATTTACTGCTATTGATATTACAATTATTGATATTGCAATATTATAATTTTACAATTTCATAATTTTATCCCGATGATGATTGATGTTTTACGGACACTTTTGTGCACATGATAGGCTAAATGAGCCGAGTGACCTCCAACGGTAATAAAACGAAGTCAAAGATGAAACACCCTTCAGATATGCCCACGTCGATATTCGAACTCAGGTGGCCCAACGAGCTACCAATTAGATCACGGAGGCGTCCTTTATAAATTTATCTTATTATTATTAATATTATTTTAAATAATTTTATTCGTCTACATTGACTGAAATTAGTAATGCTCTCTAGTCATAGTTGGCATATCTTAAACAAAACATAATCACTGATGAATCTCATTGATCTCTGTTGTTTATAAAACAATGACTCCTTCCGTTCTGCCATTACGGCTGCTACCTGTTTTCCTTTCTGCTCGGATTTATTATCATCATCTGGCTCTAAATTAGAGTCAAGTTTCCTCTATTTATGGCGAGACGTCGTTTAGTTTATTCCGGTTAAGATATGTCATCCGAGTGGGAAGCCTGAATTCGCCAGATTGCCTTCTTCCGGAGCAATGTTGATGTTATCTGAGTCATTGTGCCAATGGATCAGATGTATATCACACTGATTCATGGGTCACATTCGGCTGAAGAACAGGCTCTAATTCGAATAGTCTCTAACGCCGAGGTCTTTATCCAGTGCCACTATATATGTATCCTTAAAACACACACACACGCACACACGCACGCACGCACGCACGCACGCACGCACGCACGCTCGCACTTGAAAAGGTTTTTTTACATCCGAAACTAGTCGTGATATTTGGGCTGAGTGAATATTCTACTTTTTCTGCTATTGTCAGAGATATTAGGATTATAATAATAATAAACACTAATATACTGTATATACTTTGTTTCCAATTACAACTGCCTTATATATGTACTAATATATATAATTTGTCTTCTATTTAGGTATAGCGGTCGTTTGAACACAATTCTATAAGATTTATAAATATCACGAAAACCTGAGCCCACGCCTTTATTATATATGTCACATATGTAACATATACACACAAATGCAAAACACACAAATATATGGAAAAACACACACACATACACACGCACACACATATATGCACCATGCATACAGCTAAAGGCACACACATACACACACACACGCACACATACATACATACACACACGCGCGCGCGCGCACACACACATACATACATACATACATACATACATAAACACACACACACACATACAGAAAGAGAGACTTTTTATGCATTTACTGCTGGTCGACGGAATAAATGAACCCTTATCCCAATAGACGTGCCATTGGAGGATAAATGTGATTTATATGAAGCCCAATTGATCTCTAATTCTCTCCCCTTAAGCCACCAATTTATTTTTTGTTCATTGATTGGCATTAACTGCCCATTTGGGCTCGACTCGTTGTCCGCTCGCAGGCTATTGGTACTTAAGTGCATTACATCCACAATATAGATCCGAACCTGATCTGTGAATACACAAATGCAAAATAACACGAACTTCAACTGCTCGATCGTAAAATCAAGTAGAAAGTATGTTGATATCGAAACACTTGCCACTTCACTGATTGAACTGAAATCTATAATTATTCATTTACAGCTCTAAGTTCCTTGAATGTTCATTAGAATACATATTTGTGAAATGAACTGTGTTTCTAGTCTTGAGATTCCTATCGTTTATTGGCAGTTCGAACTAGGGCTCGGGTGATAAAAAGTGTTGGTTTAATAATTTTCTTGTCGATCCTTGACGTGTATCCAGAGATCCGTGGTGTGAAGTCGATGGGTGTACAAATGGAAGCCAAACAGAATATCTCGATCCCGAATTAAATGTTTCTGTTGTACGGGCCACTTTCGTGGGATGAGCGATCTCTGCAGATATTGAGACGAAGTGAAAGATGAAACAGCCTCCTGCCGTATACTAGCTCGGACGGGGTTTGAACCTAGATACCATAGATCTGTGGCCAGCCGCGCCACCATTTAGACCAAGCAGGCGCCATTTCACTCCCTAATTAACGACTACCAGCAACAGCCTGCCGTATAAAGTAATTAGTGAATTAATATCATATATAATAAATCGTCATCTTCTCCTTTCCTAATTAACATATTCTAATGAGGACAAAATACTATAAACAATGTTAGCGCAATGTTTGATGTCGGGTTTGTTACCATGGTTACTGCGGATCTATACCGTTCGGTACATTGCTGAGAGAGAGCGGGGTGAGATATATATATATATATATATATATATATATATATATATATAGAGAGAGAGAGAGAGAGAGAGAGAGAGAGAGAAGAGAGAGAGAGAGAGAGAGAGAGAGAGAAGAGAGAGAGAGAGAGAGAGAGAGAGAGAGAGAGAGAGAGAGAGAGAGAGAGAGAGAGAGAGATAACAGTTCGTAATTATATCTTATGATTTTAGATTAAGGCTAAGATTTTAAGCAGAGCTTTTTTTCCGCGGATTTAATCCATTTCTAGTCAAAAAGCTGAGCAATGTTCAAGAAGCGGATGAAGTATCTGATCAAAGTAACATGAATATTCCATTAAACCGGATTATGGACCAGCCATGCCAGTCTTAGGGTGGAAGTGGGGGTGGGACGGGGGGTGGCGGTGGTCGGTGAGCTGGAGAACACCTGACTGGCGAAGAGTATCATCCCATTATCTGTGGAACAACGCTTAAATGACAGATACGAAGCAATTACATCGGCTTAAGTAATATGTTATGTTAGAAATAATTACGTTTACGTCCTTGACCGAGTGACACGTGTTAGCCGGTCGCTCGGTAGGGGGCGTTATCCATTTAGAGAAGGCAGAACGATCCGGAATCAAGTGTTCTTTGTTGTCTCCGGCCACAGAAGACCGAATACTGGATCCAAGACGTCCATCCGGTTAGAGTCGCTTCCCTTAACCGGATAAAATGACCGGAAGATTAATAAGGACAATAAACATCATACGTAATAAACATCAATTTGACAGCAATGTCATGTGACATCAATATTTGCTGATGTGCAAAAAGGAAACGTTCCTTAAACGTGCAGTATTAATCCTTTCCACGGGAATGGGTCACATTTTATCTATACGTTTCTGGGTCTTCCGCTATTTGTTGCTCTGCAAATCTTTGTCTTCGTATATCGTCGCGATTCTGCGATGTTCCGAAACGATTTCAATTGCTAAAACAAACGAGACATCCGGATGTTCCATATTTAACGTCGCCACTGAATTACTTCCTCACAAACGAATAATATTTTCATGCTCAAAATATTTTCATCGGAAAGAAAATTAAACATCCGGATGTTTCATATTTTTTACATCAGTATTCTAGATAGGCGTGTTCAACGTCAGATAAATAACTTATTAAAGGAGATCACGTGGTCGGCGATTCTCAATCCAGACATCGTCAAACGAACAACGTATGGCGAACGTATTGGCTAAACTTATTTCGCTGCTCTATTTCACGGGGCAATATTATCAACAGCACATGGCTATACGGAGTGCTGTTTTTTTTAATACATATCTATAAATGTTTATGTACCTTATACAGCTATGTGTTGGTCGTGTGTTGGTCGTGTGTTTATAAAACGAGCCGGACGCCCGATGACATAGGTTTGTACTTATACCGTTGGACGGTAATAACGGAGACTGAGTACAGGCGGATGTGTGGGAAATTTATTGAAACAATCAGCCAATGAGATGTTCTTTGATGCTGTAATGTTTTGGGGCTGTCACCGTTGTTTCGGGATGATGCTAATCATTATCTCCAGTGTATCGTTTAGATGTTAAACACGGCACCAAAGATAATATCTAATAAACAGCGGGGAGGGGGAAGCTGTGTTTCGGGGTGGGGGGTAGAGGGAAGGAATGATTCACCAATGAAAACAATGGCACGTGCGTGTCTGGTCTACTTTTATGTTTGAAGAAAGACTAATATGAGCGTGAATTCTATATTGGAAGGGGGAAAAACACCACCCAAAACAAAGGTTGATCTTGTTTTCTTGTTTGGTATGCAAACACGTGCGAAAATTATGTCAGCGCATCGTGCACGAAACGAAATATACAACGTATACTATAGAAACGGCAGCGACTTAGGTCAAGTGTCATAGGAGCAGATGTTTCATTCAGCGTCGAGTGGATCTCAGCTGATGTTATTCAGAGAAGAAGAGAGCGTACATTATCTATCCTATTGTTATTGTACGACTAACAATAAAGTTTGTTTTCTTTTGTGTGCCTTCGCCGGCTTCATATCCAGTCCATCCTTTGATACTGTTACTGGCGACAGGTCAATCGATCTTCGTCGATCGTAGACACGCATTCACTATAAGTTGTTGACGCCAATAACTGGACCCCGCTCAGGTGGGCTAAGTCGTGTGGTGATCGGCGGAACAGCTGACAGTCGAGTTATGACATTATGTCGTCTATATATGGGGGCGCCTCTGTAGTCTAGTTGGTAGCGCGTTGGACCACATATCACTAGCACCCGAGTTCGAATCTCGGCGTGGGCATATGTGAAGGGTGTTTAATCGACCCATTTAGCATACCATGTGCACAAAAGTAGCCGTAAAACATCAATCATCGTCATCATCTATATCAGATGGACTGAGACTAAACATCCAAATGAGTCGAGTTGAAATTGAGTTCCTCTTGCTCAGCACCGGTCACAACTGGGATATATGGCCGAGGATTGGTCTGCCCCGGGAAACGAATCCCGCAAAAACTACATACATAAGCCGGATTCTTACATACATAAGCCGCATTCGAAACCACAACGTGGTGGCTTTCAGCGTAGCGCCCTAACCGCTGTGCCATCGGAACGCACATAACGCGCAAATGAAAACGGATGACGCGAGGTCGGATAACCAGGGAGGGCCGAACGGAAGCAGTCATCGAGGCGGGCATTGATCTTACGTAATGGGTTTTGATGAGCACAGCTCAGCGAATTAATCAATGGGACTCCGCTGAGATTGAGGCGACTTACCCGGCGTGGATAGCGTGACTCGTAAGTAGTTTATATTAAAAAGTGTCGCTCGGTAATTCACTTTGCGAACGGTAGCGTTTCCTCTCTTCGTCCTGGGTACTCGTATAGGGGGCGGCCGAGTTCCCGATCTCCTACGGAACGTTTGCCCTTATGGTATAATGGACAATGAGTTCCAATGGGCATTTCCGAGCACGAGACGTCCACCAGCAAATAGGATCACTCTCCTTCGATTTTAGATCGCTTCTGTCTATTAATGATAAATTCCTCAAACCGGATCCCCGAAGCACCATTCGATTGCGGAGAGTAAGATTTTTTTGTTGCTGTTGTTGATGTTGTGGTTGTTGTTCTTGTTGTTATTGTTGTTGTTGTTATCGTAGATCGCTTCCCATATTTCAGAAGAGTAAATTTATCTCGAGATGGAATTCGTCTTTTCTCTCATCTAGTCAGTTACTGGACAATGACATCTTTATTTGATCAAATCGGAAACATTTCCAGATCTGGATCGTCCTCAAACATTCGCCGAGATTACGTATTTGCACGTGAAAAGGCGGCCAACATCCATCCATTCATTTATCCATCCATCTATCCATTCACCCATCCATCCATCAATCCAACCATCCTATAGTATCGGAGAAATGGCTTCTGGACGATGAGGAAAGGAGATCCTATCCGGTCTATTATGGCATCCGGGAAAAGATCTACGTCCTAGCCGTAGCCATTGTAAAACGAGCCCGTTCTTTTTCCGGACCTAGGCCACAGATGGAAATATTATGTATCCTTGGGTGGCCGGTAGATATGGGCCGACCATCGACCCCCCCCCCCCCTCTTTTCTCCGCAATGTCGGCATTCGGGTCGTATGAGGCTGATCTACGCGCACTTCACTTGACTCGGTAACCCTGTAACTCTTCGCTTTTGTCCAATCCAGACTAATCTCCGGATCGAGCATTCCCAAGCCGTGCGCGGTACGCCCTCCGACGGAGAACGGCGCAACCCCTCCTCTCCCCTCCGCGGAGATCGCGAATCATAATATATACCCGAGTTTCCGGCATCCGCGGTCTGCCGCCCTAGAAGGTCGGGCGACGGGAATTATATTTGCGAGTCTCTGGGTGTCTTAGCGCCAATCCGGATAGTGCGCACCTCATACGACGCAGTCCTGTTAATAAAAAAATATATACCGGTGTAATTACTAAACAGATAGACTTGTGTACTTTGTCAGGAATCGTACCCAAAAAAGCCCAACAACCATCAACTCCGAGTGACGTCAGATGAGCGACACGTCGTCCTAGAACGACAAGCAGGGCGCCCCCGTGGTCTAGTTGGTAGCGCGTTGGACCACAGCTCACTACCGCCCGAGTTCGAATCTCGGCGTGGGCATATCTGAAGGGTGTTTCATCTTCGATTTCGCATTACCTTTGGAGGTCGCCCGGCCCATTTAGCCTACCAAGTGCACAAAAGTGGCCGTAAAACATCAATCATCATCATCATCATCATCCTCGAAAGACAACCGATGTCAGCCAATAGAATGGCGTCGAATATCAGCGTTTCTAATGGCAACGGAAGGGGAGGGAAGAAAGGAGACCCGGCTCACCGACATTATACGATGCTACTCGATATTTTCGGCGTGACGCTCATTCCGATCCGGACACACCTAGCAGCCATTACGGCAACTACGCCGCCTTGGCTCTTCACCGGGATACGGTTAATGAAGAGCGCAGACCACGTGACCGGATGCGCAGCCCGATCGATCAGGCGTGGATCTCCAGTTTGCCACGGCCAGCAAAAATCTCGGGCTCGAAATGGAGATCCAGATCTCCTTCAAATATTTACTAATATCGTCGAGTGCTGCTACTAAAGACAACGAATCCGGAGCCCTAATGGCGGAACCTAACCTAGAAGAACCAGTCAAGTGACTACCTCCGAGTAAAGCAAACCATCGATTAACTAGTACGAAGAGAGTGAGTGAGTGTGTCCGTGTAAAGGTTCTGGATCGTTAGCCTTATTAATCTGACTAACAACTAACGGTAATTGTTTAAGAAATTAGTGGTAATAATGCAAGTAGATGTTGTTATTATTATTATTATTGTTGTTGTTGTTGTTGTTGTTGTTGTTCTACAGCTACTTTTTTGCACACGGTATATGATAAATGGATGACGAACAATGGTAATTAATAAAGAAATTACTAATACAAGAAGTGTTATTATTATTATTATTATTGTTGTTGTTGTTAATGTTGTTGTTGTTGTTGTTTTTAATGTTGTTGTTGTTGTTGTTGTTGTTCTACGGTTATTTTGTGTATACAGTAGAGTAAATGGTCCAAATCACTTCCAGAGGCAATGGGATTTAATGAAAGAAGAAACATCCTTCAGACATAGCTAGGCCTGGATTTGAAACCCGATACTCGAAACCTATGATTAACTGCGCTACTATTTATGCCGTTGGGATCTTCCTGTAATACTAGTAGTGGTAACAGTAGTAGTAGTAGTAGTAGTAGTGTAATAGTAGTAGTAGTAGTAGTAGTAGTAGTAGTTAGTAGTAGTAGTAGTAGTAGTAGTAGTAGTAGTAGTAGTAGTAGTAGTAGTAGTAGTAGTAGTAGTAGTAGTAGTAGTAGTAGTAGTAGTAGAAGCTACATTAGCAACAATTGTTATACTGATAGAGATTCAATCAGTAATTATAATGTTACTAGACAATCTTAAGTCTGTTATCAATATGTAAGTCTCTAAAGACGGACATGTTAATAAAGCTCTCCTCTACATATATAACACACAACAGTGTTATACAACGGTTATAAATAATACTGTTACTGTTAGCTAAGATGATGATGATGATGATGATGAAGGGAGTGATGATTGTGATAGTGATGGTCTTAATGATAGCAGTCGTGGATGTAATATTAACAGATAATCGATTACGATGTTTGGTTTAACTGTTTCATGCCATATATATATATATATATATATATATATATATATATATATATATATATATATATATATATATATATATATATATATATATGGAATAATACACAGCTTCATAGTTCATCATTAAATTAGAGCTTCTTAGCACCTGTCTAGCTTGTGGGTATTTTAATAACAATATCATTGTGTCATATAATCGTAAACATTTGATTATCTAATCATTCTCGATGGCAATCGGTATCGTATCTCGAATTTCACCGATTACGTCACACCTTATTTCACTCCACATCACGACCAACCGATAACAATTAAATGACGTCACTCATCAGTTGTCTATACGTCGCGGTGATTAATTTCGCTTCCCCGATAAGCCATTCCATCGGCGGGATCGTCGTAAGTGGTCCATATTAGTTCGATCCCGCAGTGTGATCCGGTCACCAAAACGAGGCCAGTCTGACACGACGGGGACTCCTTCAGCCATAGTTCCGGGGTTTGTTCGATCTTCATACAAATTTGCTGATTGTCGAAGATTTTCCGTCTCAGTTCACATCGGGATCTCGTAATGAATGGACCTGGAGGCGAAGTTTCTGCCTGAAGGCCCGATAAACGAGGCGCTGTCTGGATATTTGGCTTACCGAGTTTTATTAATTCAATAAAGTGGACGGAGCTGCTTTGCGATTGTTTGCGGTCGGGATCGTAACAGCGTGCCTGCTGTCCCGCTACCAACTGGGAAGGATTTACAATTCCGTGACCATGAACCAATATTATATCGAATCCGGCGGCGTGATTGATTTACGGGATTTGGCAGGATTTATGGCGGAACTTATGGCGGATTGGTTTGTACGTTCTGCCTGTCTGCGCATATTTCCTATTTCTTCTCCCCCCCCCTCTCTCTGTATTTGATTCTCTCACCCTCATCCATCCATCCATCCATACATATATACATACATTCAATCATCCCTCTCTCTCTCTATCTCTGTGTGTGTGTGCACGCGTGTTCTTGGATATATATACACACACACACACACACACACACACACACACACACACACACACACACACATATATATATATATATATATATATATATATATATCGAGAAAGAGAAAGCGAGAGTCTTTTTTTGTCCGAACAAAATATTTCACTTATGAAAAGTTCCTTTTTGTTTTCCGTGCTCTGTTTTGTGATTTGTCTGGTCAACAAAAAGACTTCAAATTAGAAAACACACAAAGAGTGGCAGATCATACTTCGATTGTGATCAGTCGCCGTTGGTCTGGATATTAGTTCCCCAGAGAGAGGGGGGGGGGGAAGGGGCAGAGAGAGGGGGGGGGGGCAAAGAAATTCTAACAATTTTAAGGGCTAGCGATAATTAGGGAACTCGGAGCTCCGAAAACATAATCAATGGCTTCGTGTGAGATTTTGTCCAAACTTAACCGGAACACCGTTTGTCTGACTTGAGATGAAATTGATTTAATCTCCGCCCTCGATCAATCAGCGTGACAGTAGCATTGAATTTCTCCCCCAGCACGTTGTATCGGGTAATGCCGGAACGGGTTTGCTCGGATTATGGGGCGAATCACTGCCGTAATTCATTTGTGAATAATCAGCTAATGACTGCGACCTGGCTAAAGATAAAAAAACTCGCGTGAGAAATGGGTCGGTCCCGAGATCGTCCTTCACGTTTAGTGTTATATTTAGGTCGCTCCCCCACTCACACGAAGCCCCCCCTCTCCATCTCCCCCCTCACTCTCTTTCTCTCTCTTGTTTTCTCTATCTGTTTATCTATCTATCTATCTATCTATCTATCTATCTATCTATTTATCTATCTATTTCATTATCCATCCATCCCCCCCCCCTCTCTCTCTCCATTACCATTCTATATGTTTCCGGGTAGATAACATATATCGTTAACTTATTGCTGTTTTATGACCTTCATTTGTTTGGTCAGATGGTAGACTAAGTGGGTCGAGTGACATTCAAAAAATTAATAGACTTCACACATAGCCTGGTGTAGGTTGTTAGAGATCTCATGTCGACTACACTACCAGCTGCAGCACTGAGACGCTCTCCTGCCCTTTTTTAATACCTCTACCCATCGCGAGATGTCGTAGAAAGATGCGACCTTAATTGTTTGTCTTCCTGGAGTATCTGTGTAGAAGAAATGTTTTCGAGGTTATTCGTTTCCGAACAGGTGGATCAAGTTGTTCGTATTTTGTCGTAATATCTTGAGGACTGCAAAAGCTTCGAATGGATAATTTATTGGAGCGAAAAAAAATTATCCACGCGTCACTGTTCGGGATAAAGACAAGGAATCTCAGTACTGAATGAGTAAACATGACTCATCGACACAGCGGGCGGCAGTGGATTCGGGATCGGGTCAGGTGGCTCGGAGGGGTCCATCCCGTCGCGGCGTCGTCCATCAGGACGCGGACGGTGTACGTTTGGGGATGGCTGTGTCGCCGATCCAAGGATCATCGCATCGACCTCGGATGACCCGGATCGGACGAACGCCGTCATAGTGTTGAGGCGGCTTTTTGATGACGTTCCTAACCTTGACGAGCCGACCCGCTGAAAGATGGACGGAGTTAGAGTCTGGCATCTGGGAACGGGGAGGGGAGAGGGCGCAGTGGATATCCCGGTTAGAGATACACATGTGACATGTTCAATTCATCATGTAGATTACGCTGGAGAGCCGGATTGTGGATATTAGTTCTGACAACATTTACACTCCCCGATCCGAGGCCAGGAGACAAAGGCGTGGTGCGGACTTTTAACGAGCCCTATTTGCCAGCCAGAATGCCGACGACAAATGTTTGTAGAGCATTTATATGGATATCATTCGAAATGGCATCCCGGATGCTAATGGGATGAAGTGGAGAACGTCGGGGCTTTTTCCCCCTCCCTCTTCGCGCACGCAGACAGCTGACATTTCGGAGCGTGAGCAGCCACGGTGCATGGCTGGTCTTCGCCAACTCTAGATGTTACTTGCAGGCACGATGCAGGTTTTCGTGATGTCAGCAGCAGGCTGTGAGATGCTTCGCCTGCAAGTTTCCAAGAGGATGGATCGCTTTCAATATTTAATTCCCAATTAGTGCGACTCTGTTTCAGTGTCTCCTATTTCAGGGTAGAACTTAATAAGAAGTGTGTTAATATTCCCCCCCCCCTAGGGTTATATTATACGATGTTATGTCTAATATCAGAGTGTCGTATTTTTTGTTACAAATGGCGTATTTTGTGTCGCTTATTTTCGAGAAATAGCCTCCAAACAAACATTTCCAACTTAGTGACATTCTACGTCTCAATTGAGAGATATATGTCTTATTTAAAGACTTGTTTATATTTTCCATAGGCAGGCATTACCCCGACGACAGATAGAATAAATTACAGGAGACAACAATCTGTTAGTCAACTCTTAAGTTTCTAATAAGAAACTTATTTTATGAAGTAAAGTTATCATACAGCATTTCTTACCACGTTTAACATTTGAAGGAACGCGTGATATCGTCGTAATTAGAAGAAAAAAACCTATGAGAATTCGTTTATGTTTGGAAAAAAGTGGTTGATAAATTCCGTATTTCCAGATTTTCTCTCCCCACCCCAATGTTATTTATCTATATAAGTCATGCTGGGATGCGAAAAATTAAATATTTGCTGATAAATAAACTCACTTTAAGCATCGATATCGGGCAGTTTGGGATTTCATTGATTGATATTGAATCAGGATATTGTAAATAAAATCGAAGTGACCAACGATGATAATTCGGAAGCGGGCGACGATACATCCTCCGATTCGAACAAGACGAGAGGATTAGGCGATAACCGAAGTATATTTACTCTACCTCGTAGTCCGATGCTAGAGGCCAATCCAGGGCCGCTTATAACGAAGTAGTACTGGCCATTGACTGGATATTACCGCGACTGACATCCTTAATTGAGTACCATTGTCTATGGTATGCCATGGTCTAAAATAAACCGTTAGTTCGATTACGGGGTCTGTTTATCCGTGGGTTAGTAATGTTTTCGGTCCCCTCAATGCCCGTACAAACAGTTCCCCCTCGTCCCCAGTCTAACCCCCTCAACACTACTATAGATAGAATCGATAACTCTGTGACGAGGAGGCGTTAGGCACGATGTTATACTAAACGCCAGTCCGATTCAATGTCGGATGTCCAGTCGGATGTCTCATTCCTGTCGCATCGACCGAAACACAAAGGCAACTTGGAACAGATGATCCTTTCAATGATCAAATTATTCCATGATCTATGAGTGTATATCCGCCGCGGATATCTCCCGATCGCTATATATATGTTCGAGAATCTGACGTGCGAACTGTCCCGCGTCGTAGAAGTTGGGGATGCGAGCTTATTGCACATCCGGATTGATTGGATGTTCCGGGCGAGAACTGACTGCCGGCTGTCAGTTCGGCGCCTTTGTCATCGCGTCCGGTGTCAGTTTGTCGGATTCCTGTCAATGAAGGTATTTTTCCGCCGATAAAAAATGGCATCTGGATGTTGGACGAAGCGCTGACCCATTGTTTGTATTCGCGATGGTGGGAGGCATTTGACTTATGGGTTACAGACACGGATAGACAGAAACCCAGAAAGGAGACAGGGAAAAAGTTCAGCCCGTAAACGTGGTAAGAAGCGTACAAAAACATACACAGATATATTATAATACAACAAAAAATAGAGACAGGAAGAACCAGACAGACAGAGAAACAGATAGAGAGAGGGGGGAGTGGAAAGAGAAGGTTTGGCACACACACACACATGCACGCACATGTACGCACCCACGCACGCAAGCACACGCACATACTGACACACATACTGACACACTCACGCACACACACGCACACATTTATTCCTATAATATCTCGATGATGCTGTAGCCTGCTCTCGTCAATAGGACCTCTGACGATAGATACATCTCCCATGACAGAGAGGTGTTACGTAATGTCAGAATAAAGGCTTTTAGTCAGAACATAATCAATATTACGTTCACCATCTGGCATCAAAATAGACTATTAGCGCTAAGTGCAGTGTCCGATCTAATGTCGTAATATCGAGGTGCTCTACTAACCAGTACTCACTGTAATATGCCGGGTTTCGACCTATAGTCGGCCGGTTTGCTTTCCAGTCGTTTGTCTACCGATTCTTGCTGAGTGGCCGTTCTGTCCGGCACTAATCACCCATTAAATTAACAACTGAACCCTGAGGGCCGCCCGCGCGGGGTACCCCCGCAGGAAGAAGAGGACATCGGACATCTCTATAGGTGTTTAGCGGTCAGATGAGAATACGCACAGTGTCGACTCACCGAAGGCTAGTTGTTTATACCGCGTCCTCATGATTCAATCCTTTACCAGGTTTTCATAAGGAATGATAATGAGCCGACCTGCACGATGGCTAATGCCTCGAATCCGGCCGTCAATGGCCGAATGACATGCAAAGAGACTCCCCTTTCAATCTAGATGTGGGTTGGAGTTTTTTCCTGGTGTTCCCAAATATCAATGTGTTGTGGGCTGTTTTACCCCCCCACTCATTTTTTAAAGTGTCCAACCCATTTATTTCGTTTCTCTTCTGGGATGCTATTTTCATAATTTCGGAATTCAGCTCGCCACATTTTGGTCCAACTCTTCTCATTGCAGCAAATCCCAAAGATTATTCGGTTTATCACCTCTGCGCTGCACACATAACCGTCACGTGATCTCGTGTCATGTAATGAACCAATAAAAATGGGAATAAGAGATTTCCTCGGAATTAATCTTCTCGTTGTAATTAGCATTCACATTAATACAATAATTAATGAAATTACTTCTAATAATAATTAACAGCAGTGTTAATTAATACAGTTCTTGATTAAGCGCAGAAGAGCTTTAAAAGCAAAAATACATTTAAAAAAAGACGGGCGTTGCCTTATCCGACGGAGATGCATCGAGGCAAATAGAGATGACACATGCTTCATCCACTCTACGATCTTCCTCAACCGTAGTATCAATCATAAACCATAATCTTACTTCGTGAAAATAACACATATCAAGTTCATCAATGGACTTAAAATAAGGGCAAAATGGGTGGGGGTAGTCCGGAATTATTAATCGAGTTATATATATATATATATATATATATATATATATATATATATATATATATATATGATAGGAGTTGCGACCCCGCCCTAGCTTAGTTATAGCCTGAAAAAAGCCGCGCCCTTCTCGGGAAGGTCATGTTCACTAGCTACCTTAATATTGATTACCGAATCTCATATTGATAAAATATTGATAAAATATTACCGAAATTACATTAGAATTGACCAGATTTGTCATAATTTAGGTGTTTTATTTTATTTGGGGGGGGGGTTATTGTTGTTTCTATTTATTTCATTTTT
>JAODUP010000323.1:20000-67500 GCA_025642065.1 Paralvinella palmiformis
TACTGACAATATGTTCTTTGAATGTAGGGTTCTAGTCGTTTGTGAGACGTTCTCTCATTATTAGAATCACGACTACAATAAGTAGGGGTCCGAGAGCTGTTACATTGTTTATTCGATTTAAAGAGCTCTCACCGTACCCTCGGATCCGCCTGATATACCAACGATCGTTGTGTATTGATACGATAACCGATGATATGGTCGTAGTTTGAATTACACGAACATCTATTCGAGCGATAGGGGTGTATTACGTAGCCTTCCGCGTACGATGACCCGGGTAATTGCGGATGTGACGTATGTTTTATTTCCGTAGTCATGTCCGGTCCGCCATTCGGGGGGGGGGGGGTATCGTTTATCCGTCGAATTAGTAATCGAAGGAAACTCTTATATCGGTGTAGATAAATACTTATGAGAAACCGATCAATGTGTTTCCCCCCCCCCCCTTCCTCCCGAACTTAGACAGACGACGTTCATATTAAACATATAAATATGATGAGATATGCGCATCAGTGCAAAGCTCTTCAGATATCTTCTCTGCGAAACTCTTCACGTGACCCTCTTCTTCGAATTGCCCGACCGACTGACCGTTTCACTGACTATTTAACGACCAAATATCGCATTATTTACACCCAGAATCATCAGCCTGCCGCACCTGACCACGAGGATCACTCCATTGTAATCAGATGATCCAGTAACGAACGGCCGTGGTGTGTGTGTGTGTGTGTGTGTGTGTGTGTGGTAGTCGAAACGTATCCTCTGTTACTTCTCAGGAATCTCCGTATCGGTAGATTCTAGGATGGCTGGCTAGCGAGCCTCTTTCAGTCGCCTTCCGACAGGTAGGTCTTTTACCTGATTTAGCGCAAGCATTTATCTCTATGGCAACTAATGATCTTACCGATGCTCGGAGACCGTACCAAAAAGTACGTGACCTACCTTAGGTACCCATCCCCGGTAGAACGTCGCCTTTGACTGACTGTGACAACGATTGTAGAGACACGTTCTTGTTCAGATTTCTAAGTACGTGTACTTAGTTAAGGATAAAGCCTCCGGATAAAATCACTCTACCCGATGTCTTTGTCGAATTACTTTGACATATGACGTGACATTGAGTGATAATGAAATACTGTTTTATTTTAGATTAATGATAGTGGTTTATATCATATTTATTTAATGAAGCGATAACCATAATTATTTGTCTGTACATATCTTAATGGAATATATATATATATATATATATATATATATAGAGAGAGAGAGAGAGAGAGAGAGAGAGAGAGACCTATCCATATTTGAGAATTACTATAAACACCCGTAGATGAAATCTAAGCCATGTCAGCATATTAATACTGATCTGACACAGGCCAATGCCAAATAGAACGATGTTTAGCCTCCGATTCTGAGGCGGTCCTTCACCGCATAGCGGCGCCACCAAAGTGTGGCAAAATGTCACCATCGTGACCAATTTGTGTCCGGTGTTTGTAGTACGGCTGTTCTTGCCACCAGATAATGGTAACTAGTGGCTGGTCTAAATAGATCGGCAGACCATTATATTAGTACAGTCGCGTCTTCTAGTCATTTAAACAGCAGTAAGTCTCCATCAGTGATTACTTGGTATGCTGACCAAGACCCAGTAAAGACTAGTTTATGCCGAGGCTATTCTCAATGCAGTTCACTTATGGGCGGCCTATAGTCAAAGAAGATCGGGTTGTCGCGCGGGTGGGGTGGGGGTGGCCGGGTTGCTAATTCCCGGGTTAGGTGAAAGACACGTTGGGGGGGTACTGGTATGATACAGGTAAGGATAAATCTGGCAATAATGCATTCTCCATTCCCTCACTGCGAGTCGGGTACAATTAATCACCCGAACTTGTTTAATTTTGCCTCCAGAAATGGTCGTCCATTCGTCCGAAACTTACGATGTTGATACAAATATTGGAGGCATTGTGCCATTGCCACCGTTAAGTATGGGAGATGTTTGACATCGCAGCGGGCCGTATATGGTGTTTACTGTGTTATACTAGTCAGCCTCGGCTAAACCTCACCGTCTGGGGATCTATCATACCGATGGTCTAATTGTGGCAGGTAAGTGTGCCATAGCGAGCATCCGAGTCAACCTAATCTGGCCACAGGTACTTACGGTTATAACGAGCGAGCGAACCTGTGGCGGCCAATTCACAGATTTCGCGTTTAATTAATGTATCTGTAAAAAGCCGGCTTTAAGTCGGACGCCTGCAGATCCTCGGCGTCCCTATCAACGACGGGGGGGGGGTGCTCCTTTCTGATGAGCGCAGAATGAATACACGCCTTATTCAAAACTATCTGCCCAAAATATTCAAAAGTAGAGACGATTTTTCATGCTTAATTAAGATAAGTAGCCTGATATTCTGCTGCCTATTTGACTGGTTAATGATAATAGAGGATTGGACAACCACAACCCCCCCCCCCACCCTCCCCCTAATAAAGGGTTTTCCTGTATAGAACCATTGAGGTAGATGGATGCGCTTTAATAGATCAAACGCTACATCGGAACAATATTCTCATATTAATATTTATAAACGATAAATTGAAATCTGTATTCTATTGACATTTCCGAATCATAGTATTTCGCCTTAAGTTAAAAAGTAAATGCTCTTTTCACTGAAGCTTAGACACGCACGCACCCACACACACACACACACGCACGCACGCACGCGCGCGCGCCACACACACACATGCACACACACACACACACACCACTATATATATATATATATATATATATATATATATATATATATATATATATATATATATATATATATATATATATATATATATGGTAGATTAGGGAATGTTTGATAGATAGATAGCTAGATAGATAGATAGATAGATAGATAGATAGATAGAGAGAGAGAGAGAGAGAGAGAGAGAGAGAGAGAGAGAGAGAGAGAGAGAGTTTATATTAGTGTATTTCTTGTAATGTGAGCAGCTCTTTATATAGCCAGAGAATTTCCACTTCTTGTGTCATATGAAAACATCGAATGTTTGGGGTTATTTTGGGGGTGATCGTTGTAATCATTTGTCACAGCTTCCTCCTTCAAAGCACGAACTCACTTATATAGATGAACGCCATTTTTTTGTAGCCCCACTCTTCATATTGAGGCCGAACTGTCTGTGCCGGTTATCAGAACGAGCATCGTGCTAACCAAAAGAAAACACTTCGCTGATGATAAATTTCCGCAGCATTAGATTCATGCCTCTTCATGGCGCGGAACTTCTTAAGGAAAATATCACTTATTGGCTCCCAGAGCAAGCATCTACTTGATTGGCCAGTCAATACGCCGAAGAAAGCCTCCCTCGAGGTTGGCGACAGAAGTGTACTTTGTCACTGTTTCCATTCGAGCCAGCGTTTTGTTAAAAATGGGATCAATTTGTTATTACCGGCGACGGGTTTTATTCCATTTTATCGTATTGCGCATCTTTGATGAGCAGATTAAGGCGGCGCGGCGAATACAGACATATACTACATCCATATATCGCTCGAGCACGCCGAAATAGCTATCAGTTTCCTGTGTCGGTATTTAAATGCTCTCAGAATGCTAATGATCTAATTATGCGAACTTGGTAACTCTTGCGGTGACAGGGCGCCGAGGGTATTCATGGATTCTGATCAGGTGTTTGATTCGGTTCGCTGATTTATCACCGAGGTGTTGGCATCACCAATAGTTAATGGCTTTATTGTCTTTGATTGTTTTTTAAGTCAGAAGCTTTATTACCCGATAAGTGTGTTCTGTTGTTGCCACTTGACTCTTGGCTTGCCATCATGATGACAAAATTAATGTCACTGTTACTGTAGGCAGCCATATTGTCCAGTTTTTCACACAGTAAATGACACCTCTCTCTCTCTCTCTCTCTCTCTCTCTCTGTGTGTGTGCGTGTGCGTGTGTGTGCGTCCGTTTGTGCGTGCGTGCGTGTGTGTGTGTGTCCTCACGTAGAGTATAAAAGAACTTGTGAGTGATATTGTTGGGCCTGGTAGCTAGTCCCATTATTTGATTGACCGCCATAAAACAGTTAAAGCTAAATTATATTTAGCACATTTCAAATGTTTAAGAGCTTTAACAAATCAAACACTTGGGTGGCTCTTTGTGGCATGTCTTGCTAACCGTCACCTTAAATGTTTTGTGACATATTTATAACATTCCAGATTTCACTATCCCCGGCAGCCATGATAGACGACCTTCGTAGTTCATTAAGAAGGTATGACCACCACCAAGAAGATGATAACAGTGGTGACAGTAATGATATTGATGACAATTATATCAGCTTTAATCAGCCAGTTCTGTTGAACACCAGAGAAATAGAACAATGTGTGAATAATATAAAAACCAACCCTGTAGATAATGAGCTAATTTATATTAAATTATTGCTGCAATTATTGCTGCAATTATTATTATTATTATTATTATTATTATTATTATTATTATTATTATTATTATTATTATTATTATTATTATTATGTAATTGTACTGTTAGATAAGGAAACCGTAGGCTTTGTTTTATTGGGAGATAAATATATAAACACAGAAACATACAGACGTATGTATTCAGAAAGGCCTGACTTGGCTGACACACACACACACACACACACACACACACACACACACACACACACACACACACACACACACACACACACACACGTGTCTTATTTAATCAGTAGAATTCTTCAGTAAAGTCTCTAGTTTTGTAGAGTCGTAACATTTATCAGCGTCATGCCCAGCTGCGTCGAGTAGCGCCAACGGTGATGAGAAATCCACCTCATCTGTTTATCATTATCGGCACCATCCAGTTGAGCGTACATTCGTTGATGGCCGTGGTACCAGCGAACTCAATAACGCACGCATGCCGCCCGTACTCGTGACTCGGGAATCATAGAGGTCGTCGTGATAACCCCTCTCTCGTCATTGGTCAGCCAAGCAGCCCCCACCACCACTGCGACACCCCCAAACCTGCTTCAGCCACACACACACACACACACACACCACACACATAGAGCTCGCTGGTGAAGGGCTCCTCCAGGCATTCTATACACTTACTTGCTCCATTCTATCCGGCCTTATAGCCCTCTATCGTCATGGCTATGTGTTGTAGTGATGGTGGTTGTGGTGGTAGCGATTACTTCAGCCTGTGGTGGATATCTATTGTCAAGTTCGGACTAAGCATCTCGACCACGACCGGTACATCCCGCTAGGGGGCGCATCTCGCTCGCTCGGCCAGTGAGGGGTTAGATGCCGGCCGGTTACCGGATAAACGACATGCTAACGACAATCGAGAGCCTGGATCCCATCTACCGTCATTACGGCTCCAGAATGGATTGCGTTTGTTGACGTATCTCTCCAGTCCCCGTATTACTGGGAGCTGTCACTGACCGGAGCCACGCCGAACTGTTCGTCTGCCAGAGGAGTTCGGGGAGCTGCAGCACGGCCGGCAGTTTAGTTGTATTATGCTTGGTGTCGATCAAAGAACAAAGAAGGGAAGACGTCTCTGATATTTGTCTGGATCGAGAGATGAGGTAAGGCGACTTACTCGATATTTAACGTAATCATCTAATGTATTGTTGATGTCGTAATTTTGATCGTGTAGTAATCCTCAACCGATCATGGTAACACGCTCGAGCAGGCACACACACACACACACACACACACACACACACACACACACACACACACACACACACAACACATATATATATATATATATATATATATACCTCCACGTACGCACGCAAAATGTGGGACAATAATATTTCAGCATCAGCGAGTTGCTGCAAATACTGATATCGTTTACTGATTTAGAGGTTCTACTATAAAATATTGTTTATAAACGACTGAGTACGTACATCATATAGAACATGAACTCTGTTCTAATGCTGTTAAACCAGAACATATGAGAGTTGACTGTCTGTGAGTAGCGCTATTTATAAAATGGTCGGACACGTTTTCAGGTGTGGCACCTGTCAATCAAATGACGACAGAATATCGAACGTAATCCAAGCTCTAAAACTTCCATTGTACAACTGAAAACCTCATTAGTGGGGTACATCAAACTGTCCTTATGATGTCTGGCAAGTAATCGTTCTAAGTTATACAGATGACAGCTGATAGAGGATTCGCTGTACGAGATGCCAAATGAACACGAATTGCTTCCCATTGTTTTGGCGCTGGGGACTTTCTACAGCGATATACCAAAGGGTTTGATACGTTCGGCTAATCCCGTTTCCGATAGTATAGTAACGCAACCGACGAGGCGTCGGGGGAGAGGGCGTCTGGTCAAGATTTAACACCCCGAAGTTCGAAGCCAGCCGCTGGCGGGAAAACATCTCACCGAGCCTCTCTCTCTCTCTCTCCGGAGCGTTACGTCTCTCGTTTGTTAACACTTTATGCCAGATGATGGGCTTACCTCGAGAGTAATTGCGCATTAAATCAGCGGCCGGGAGTCCGGGACACCCGGCGGACACCCACGGGCTGTCTGGAGCGGCTAATACTCGTAATTCCGCATTTATCCAGACGTCCGGACGACGTCTTAAGCGGCTTAGTCCGGCCACTCCGGAGTAACAATGGCTTAATATCAGCATGACGGTTCACGGGACAATAGGAACTTGTCCACGGGATGGATTCTGACAATTGCGAGTGCTGTAGAGAATTGTTCTAATCGCATCGCTCGCTCGCCAAAATTTGGGGTTTTTGTTTCTTGTGAAGGTGTCCAAATCAGATACCGGGAAGATGTATTTGTGTGTGTGTGTGTGTGTGTGTGTGTGTGTGTGTGTGTGTGTGTGTGTGTGTGTGTGTGTGTGTGTGTGTGTGTGTGTGTGTTTAAATAACGGAAAGGAACAAAATATGTGACAACTATTAACACACCTAGCATTCTTTGGTACAAGTATACGAACTGCGCCACTATATATATATATATATATATATATATATATATATATATATATATATATATTATATAACACACCTAGAATTAGATTTGTAGACCGTGTTATGATAAATAGACATCTCCAGGTAGGTACCTTTATCTGTTATAATCTGCACCACGAGTCTGTTTCTACAGATACTCACTATCTGTCCATCAAAGTACAAACTTACTGGAGACGACCGGATATAAACAAGTGACAGACAAATGACATTAACGATAATTTGGCAGATAAGGAAGAGGGACCGTCGTCGGAGTGGGTTAGATCCCGGATCAACTGACACACCTCCTTCCATCTTATCTATTGCGAGAGCTGCGACTCTCCGATAACGGATGCCAAGTGATCCAGTCTCCTGCAGGATGACGAATCCCGAGAACCGGATGTGGAGATATAGGTCAGAGAAAGAGAGAGAGAGAGATGGAGATGGCGCTAAATGGCTCATCGTCATTATTGATCTAACACATCGGGATGGCTGTTATCCCAAATATATATATTCCTCCTCCCCGTCAAACATCCACCCCCCACTATATCCTCATATCGCGTCAGCGTTATCTTTTCTCATCCTTCGGCAACAAAATGGCGTCAGACGATCATTATTCATTTAGAATTCGGAGTACCGGGTTCTGGGGGTGACTTTTAAATTGAATTACAAAAGTTTTTACGTCGATGGAGCCTCTCCCGATTCTGCCACAACGAGAAATAGAGATAATGAAAACACTCACTCGTACGGGATGAGTTCTTCCCGAGCCAGCGCTCTCTCATAGCTGGTGGTGACTCATATTAGTGACTCGAGCGCGTAATTATAAAATTAATTATACATACGGAACACCTACACCACCCTTCTCGGCTCCACCCGTACACCCACCCACCCAATACCCCTTTATCCTTTAACTTCCACAGCTGCCTGTCTTATCAGCTGACTTCGCGGCTCCATAACTGTATGCCTTTTCCGAGAGCACCACCTATCTGTGAAGGCGAGATAGAGAAAATCGCTTCATCGCTGTCTTAATATCACCGACGGAGAAACGGACAGACTTCGCCCATATCTGTTTATAAAGAGCGGATTTTTATACAGGACACAGACACATTTAATTATCGTCAATTAGCTCTATTTTACCCGTGATCGCTATAATTATCGATGGGTACCCGCTTTGTTTAATTAACCGCCCCCGATGTTAATCACTGAGCACTAAGATGGCCGTTATTTCCCTATAGGACGTGTGTGTGTGTGCGTGTGCGTGCGTGCGTGCGTGCGTGCGTGCGTGCGTGTGTGCGTGTGGATTGATGGAATTTCCAGGAAAACTGACTTTCACATCTATCACCACACCAACGAGGGGAGGTCAGAGGAGAGAGAGAGAGAGAGAGAGAGAGAGAGGTACATTTCGTTGAGTGGGACTCGGTTGCTGGTATAATTAAATTATTAAATCCTCAGTTCGGCGGCATATTTAATTTAAAATGTTCCCATGTCTCCACATGCTATTACATAATTGATTCAGGGTGAGAGATTTTTTACTATTGCCATCTTACACGTTGCAATACCTTCCATATGGGTTGTCCAATCATTAACGCGTTATACAACATAATTGGCTAAATATCTCCTTTCCTGGTTCATTTAGTTAAGACGTTGGACAATATATATAACTTGACGACAACATATAAATAAATAGAAAACTTACATCAGCCTGTACCACCACCAGTGTCATATGTGTGATGATGATGATGATGATGATGATGATGATGATGATGATGATGATGATGATGATGATAGTGGTGATGGTGATTGTGATGATGGTGGTAGTGATAATGGTGGTGGTGGTGATGATGATGATTATGATGATGATGATGATGATGATGATGATGATGTCGGTGATGGTGGACGTATTTATACATTAATCATAATGTAACTGGTTCATGTTGTCAGAATGCTTCATGTTGATCTATCATAAAGGATAATCATTTATCTGACTTAATGATGTCTAACAACACATACACACGCACACACATACACGCACACACACATACACACACATATACACACACATACACACATACACACACACACATACATATACACACATACACACATACACATACACACACACACACACACATTCAGAGATAAACATACGTAGAATTACATGCACACGTAAGTACGCACGCACACTTTACAAAGATTGACCGTATCCAGATTTCAGCACATTAACTCCAACTTACTTTTTCCATGAGTTGTTGCCAAAGGTCGTGACCCTTTCATCTTGATTATTAACATCAGATGTAACAAAAAGTTGACACACGGAGCTCACTGAGAAAATCTGTTTCTAATAACTCCGCCGTTGGGAATTGATTCTATAACATTGAATCTGTTTTATCGAACTTTTGTTTTGTATTGTTTGACAGGTAATGTTGTTTTATTGATAGCTGACAAGATAATGACAATCAGTATTGTGTTAAGTCATAATCTCTGAAACGTGTCCTAATTACGTTCCATTAAAGTTTTCTTTGGTGGCCGGACAGTGTAATTATTATTATGATGATGATGATGATGATTCACTTAATTACTTTTAGTGGCATCTTTTGTCACCTTACGGTTTATATCTTGCAAGTTATACATAAAATACGTCTTATTGTGGGTAAAAGTGTCCAAATAGGTTTGTGTTTACGTTGATCACTTTGAGCTGGCCGCCGCGTGGCTAATTAATTATACAGCAAAATATGCGCGCATGCTCAGCGTTCGCACTCAGAGAATGGTAACGTTTCACACATAACCGACTAAAACTTTACCAATACGCACACATATTGATGACGTCGTGAGTGAAAATGGATAGGACCGAATTTTCACCAGGATGCCTTAAACCGATTGCTAATCAGGATCTTAATTTCCGCATACACGCAATTAAAATATCCACGTATTGTAATGTCTTTATTGTCGGGCAGAATTAATCTTATCTACAGTTCTAATAGGGACTTATGTATGTCGATGTTGGTTGAACATTTACAAAGAATTGCTTTAATACACAAAGAGAGAAGT
Organism: Paralvinella palmiformis; assembly: GCA_025642065.1. Taxonomy (NCBI): domain Eukaryota; kingdom Metazoa; phylum Annelida; class Polychaeta; order Terebellida; family Alvinellidae; genus Paralvinella; species Paralvinella palmiformis. The sequence continues at coordinate 29,978 of JAODUP010000323.1, forward strand.
TTTATCCGACAGAATCATTCCCTGGTCAGTCTATTTACTTTATGATGGGATTACCGGAGCCGGATTTCATTCTTCCGGACACCCTTTATCTAGAAAATTACCGGAACAGGATTTCATCTTTCCGGACACCCTTTATCTAAAAATAACAAGATATAGTATTACTGCATCGTAATAATTCAGTAAAACACGAACATTTTTATTATTATTATTAATACAGGGGTTCTCAAACAGGTGACTGGTAGACTTGTTTCCTAGACAACTCGAACACGGCTCGTAGAAATAGAGTGTCATCGATCAAAGATCCGTAACCAGTTTACCTCACACCCAGAAGATTGACATCTGAGTGTTTATCTTAAGGTGAGCGCTAATTTTCTACCTTCGACGCCGTTCGAACTTGATCTATTTTACGATTTTATAATGACCAATGTCTAATTAGAGACGATTATCAGCCGACAAAGTTAATGTAAACAGGAGGCGAGTGACTAGTTGATATATATATATATATATATATATATATATATATATATATATATTACGTGGATGATGATGATGATTGATGATGATTACTGATTGATGTTTTACGGCCACCTTTGTGCACATGGTAGGCTAAATGGGCCGAACGACCTCAAACGGTAATGAAGCGAAGTCAAAAATGAAACACCCTTCAGATATGCCCACGCCGAGGTTCAAACACGGGTGGTAGCGATCTGTGATCCAACACGCTACCGCTAGACCACGCAGACGCATATATATATATATATATATATATATATATATATGACGTGGTGTCGGGTTTATTTGTTTACTATGTACATATATAATTGACAAGATATAATTATCCCTGACTCAGCTACAGCTATCCGTGGCGTCATCTGCGATGGCGAAGATAAAGCAACAAATTTTCCAGCCACTCACTGAATGATCAATCTCCGAATGGTCCATGTTAAAGCTAATACGTAATTTACCCCTTACTAGACTAGATCGTATCCCTTGATGACGTTATGATTGGCTGAGAGACGACCAGGAGTGAATGGTTGTTATCTGGCTTCTAAGTCGGCACGATGAAAGCGAAGATGCTCACGATAGGTGGCGTTGTGTAAGCGGTGTATGACGCTCTTTATTAGCCGTACGTTATCGGATAGCGCCTCCTACTGTCCGTGTCGGTGTGATGCTGACACTGAGATGCCTGGGCTGAGTAGAGGGCCCCCGGGAACCGGCTGGCTGGTGTAAACACACATACACACACACTTGGAAACCGCAAGTTGTACGAAACAAAAGAGAAATTGAGAGCAAAACAATCTGTGCTCTCTCTCTCTCTCTCTCTCCTTGTGTGTGTGTATGTGTGTTTCTGTAGAGATAAAGAGATAGAGAGAGATAGAGAGAGAGAGAGCTATCAGAATGTTCTGTGCCGCATAAAGACGACTACCAACGATCAATCAGCCAGTTTACCAAACAGCGAGTTCTCCCTGGAGGTAGATAGAGCCCCCATGTATATTGTCAGTAGAAGATAAAAGAACGGCTCGAGACGACACGTGTCTTCGCTCTAAATAGAATTAGGCAGATAATCTTCGTACTAAGCGTCGTCACATCTCGACAGACTTTCCCCCGACACCCACCACCCGGTAAACCGCACCCATCCCCCGCCCCGTCCGTACCCTAACCGACCCGCCCACCAGCCGGATACCACCCTGCACCCTGAGCTAAGCCAAATGGAGATAGTTATCGTGGTAAATTAGTTTCTCTACCGAGGCTGATTCTATAGCGTTTATCCGTCGTATACGACTTGTAGTAGGTGTCGGGGGGGGGGGGGGGTTAATACCCTATTATGTCACCCATTATTGTGTTATGCACGCTTTGTCTCAGCAAGGGGCAAATCAAAGACCACCCGCCGGAAATACCCCCTCCTAAAGTCCATGTTAGTTTCCGACTTGACTTGTGTTCTCCTAACTGTACGCTGAGCGTTCTTGTTTTAAGTTCGTTAACTGGCTGTATTAAATATTAAATCATAAAAACCATAAAACGATTGTTAGGAAGTTTTCACTCTACTCCGAAATGTACGATACCTTATTAAAACTGTAGATAGTTCTAATTATTTTATATAACATAAAGACATTACGTTGGGTGGATCCTGAACAGCAATCCTGTCCCATATAAAACAATTTATGAATATTCGGATCTGACGTAATAAATAATGGCGTTTTTTGTCGGTTTTATACATAACGTCGACATACGCTCTGCGTACCAACACTGAGCATGCGTGCATATTCCACTGTATAATTAATTAGCCACATGGTGGCCAGCTGGTAGCGATCCGTGTAAACACAAACTTATTACCCATAAAAACACGTATTTCACGTATAACTTGCAAGATATAAAGATATGGCTAAAAATACCAATTAAAAATAATAAGTGTTAGAATCACCAGGAAAAAGCCACAGGACATCAAATAATTGCTTTAAACAATCTTCGTCAAGACTTGTGTATACCTGGATGATCTAACAAATTAAGATAACTCCATGCTAACATTTTATAATGATCATAAACTTCTTATGTTGCCTATATATTATGCGACGTGATGGTAATGATTGATATATACGGTCACTTTTGTGCACATGGTAGGCTCAACGATGAAACACCCTTCAGATATGCAAACGCCGAGGTTCGAACTTAGGTGGTAGTGATCTGTGGTTCAACGCGCTAACAACTAGGCCGCGGGGGCCCTATTATGCGACATAATGTAATGTTATAATCTACCAGGCCACGACTTACTACGCTATTATCAGACTACGTCTAGGGAATATTTGACTTATTCGACCTTGACGAGAGACGTTTTCCCGATTTCTAATTTCACATTCTGTCACCGAGCGTGGACGATTCTTGTTAAAGATCTGTCCGTATGAGGTATTTATTTCAGCGTAGATGGGGGTATATGGCCTCCAGACGCTCTAAACCACGCCCAGACTTGGTAGATCTTGAACGGTAAGGGTCATCCGTATGCATATCATGAAGGATTCCATATCAAGTTACGCCGCGTGTTAGAGTGCCCCACTTACCCACTCTCTTTCAAGTCCTGCCCCGGTGTCCCGTCCTGGGCAACAGGCCGGGCCATAGGGTGCAAGATAAATGTTTGCCTGTCCAATCCCGATAAATGGCCAGAATTTCTCAACCAGCTCCGGAATAAAGTAATAATCGGGATCCCTGGAGGCTTCCATCAATGCGCACCGTCCTCCAGTGCATTAACGCCGACGTCGTCGCGGCGCGTGGCACGACGGGATACGGTGTAGGTTTACAGATAAGCGACGCGGTCACGGTCTGGATCACCGGGCTGACCTCGAAAGCACCTCGGCGTCAACAGTGTCCGGACTAAAGCGCTCAATCCCGACTGGATTGCACACGGACAACGGTCCACCGCGTGCGACCCCCCCCCCTGTCTCCCTCTGTCATTTCGGTGACTGATCTCATGAATGTTTAAGCTCTTCTACCACGTGATATAGAGACCAGATACGTCATCGTTTTATCGACGTGAGAGATGGACTTGCTATATACGACGTCGACGAAATGGCGACTGGTTACACCGGAAGGTCTGTGTCGTCATAATCCGATTAGCAATCAAACGATGACGATGGCGAACAAGATTACAAACACGAAGGGATGGAGGACGATTTTAGACGTCAGTCGAAACTGTTTATTGATGGCCAACCGGCCATTCCGACCGCTAACCTATATTGATCGCCACTAGAGGGCAGCACACACGAACGGGTGTGTGTGGGGGGGTTCTCACAGTGGATGGTTTGCTCCACTAAGCGTATCCACGATTGGTCAGCCGTAACTAGGACAGCCTAGATTATGTCGTTGTCCGATAAATAAGTTGCCAATAACACCTCGCCATAAAATCTGTTTTATCGACGTTCGGGAGTCATTTCTATTCGTTTCCATAAATAGGTATTCATGTGTTTCTCTAATCGAGGGTAAATGCGCTATGTGTGTGTGTGTGTGTGTGTGTGTGTGTGTGTGTCGAGATCATTCGAAACTAACAAATAAACCTTTCATAATACTAATAATATATAGTGTGTCAAAGGTTCTCGAGTCGGAGTTTGTTTATTCACTGGGGTTGCTGGGTACACGATTAATCCTCCCAAAAACATCAAGAGTTTGCTTTGATTATCTTCTCCTACGATGTTTTCATTGATCCGAACTAAGCAGCAACTATCCAGCGATTCTCTGTCTTATTTAGGTTCGTCCTTTTATCTAATATATTAAACCTCGATTCCGTGCGTTTGTGGAATGGATCATGAAATCGGACACGGAATGTATTTATACTAAGATAGACGTACAGCTACTGTCTATTTGAGATAAAGTTACCGCAGCATATTATATATATATATATATATATATATATATATATATATTGTAACAACTTTTAAATTTATTATTTTCATTGGCCAGTTAACTGTTCTCGGCTCACGAGCACCACCCACAATAATTTTCTCCTTGGCGTGGAAGATGGATGAGAAGTCTCCCTTAGGGCGGTGGATGGTCTATCTAATCTGATCAGTTTATTGTAAAACTTGTGTACAACTCCGCTGTTAGTGGTCCTTGTCTTATGGTGGTGATAATGATGATGATGATGATGATTGATTGATATCTTAAGGCTACTTTTGTGCAGGTTGTAGGCTAAATGGGGCGAGCGACTTCCAAAGATAATGCTGCGAAGTCAAAGATGAAACAGCCTTCAGATATGCCCACGCCGAGATTCGAACACGGGTAGTAGTGATCTGTGGTCCAACGCGCTACAGCTAGACCACGGATGTGCCCGTCTCTTATGGTGATGATGATGATGGTGTGTGTGTGTGTGTGTGTGTGTGTGTGTGTGTGTGTGTGTGTGTGTGTGTGTGTGTGTGTTACCATGATTACATGCCATAAATGGGCAATATTCTAAACCTCTTATCTCGGCCAAGTATATTAGTAATATATAAAATTTGCTCCATCCATCACCCCTTCCCACACACACACACACACACACACACACACACACACACACACACACACACACACACACACACACACACACACACACCACACACACACACACACAGCTAGCCATAATAACCGGAGCTTGTGTACTTGTTCCCGTACTCTTCCCGTTGTGACGTAATCCGATTGGGGGATGGTCAACAACACCGGTTCTAATCTCGTTAGACGCATAACATTTATGTAACGTTGAGGGCACGTAATCCGGGAACCCAGCGGCTCATTTACTTGTTTATCTTCTCTGGGATATGCACCGGCTATGTGTGGAGTCTGATTAACCGACTCCTACATCGGGATTGTGTGTGTGTGTGTGTGTGTGTGTGTGTGTGTGTGTAGAGGGGGGGGGGATTTACCAGACAGATAGGCCGGACTCTACTTTGATATTAAAGTCTACGGTAGACGATTTCAACCAGATATAGCTGTTCCGTCCTATATTAATGGCCTCGTCCCGGAGCAATATACCAGGAGCAGTCCCGGTAAGCTATTTCCAGCATCCCAGTAATTAATGGATTAATGTTCCGGACCAGGTTTAGCCATTCATCAGCGTCCCGGAATTAATCACACGCGAAAAAGCATCGCCGGTGATTACAGTTGTCATATTAATGCCGACGCCGCCTAGAAAGAGAGGGGGGGGGGGTGAAGGCGTGTACGTACGCGCGGCACGTTTGTCAATCCCGGGAATAACCCAGTTGGGGATTATCGTCTGTGGTTGACGTTAAGTGGGCAAAAGCTGCTTTCAACCCGTCACAAGTACGATCACGGCGCGTGCTTATGGCAGTTCGAAGTTAAATATCCGCCCAATCTGTTGTCCGTTTCCGCGTCGCGAGTTGCGCGTTTCTTCCCGCCAACCAACTCCCCCCGGTCAAAAGCGACGCCATGAATATTCATGTCCATCTGTCCAGCCAATAGCGAAGTGGCGGCCGTTCGAACGGTTTGGGAAGGATGTGTCATTCAAACCTACGACTACTTTAACCCGCGACCTCTCTGAACCTCTGCCAGGCACGATTAACGTAAGTGTTGCCAGAGATGTTCCGATGTCAAGAGGTCAAGGCGTTGTTATGAAAGCGCGGGGTCTATAAACCTATTTCACAAAACTCCACAACGCATTCGTTGATGGATTAAGAACTCGTAGAGCATCAGCGTTAACTATCAACTTCCGATCGGGGCTCATCAGAACATTTCCAAGCGGACAAAAGCATTCCAGCCGCTTATCGAGTGTCAGTTTTCTGGGGAGCGGATTCTAGAAGGTGAAACAAGGTCAAGTTGAAGAAATAAGTTTTCTGTTATATTAGAGGAATTCCGGTTATCTGTACGGTTATTGGTTATCAGTAAGTGCTATACCGAGATTGATATGTCATTTATTAACAGATCGTAAACGAGATCGATTTATTAATGAATATTTGTTTATCATTGTCAATTAACTGATCTCTTTATTAAAGTATACGAAAAAGATGCTTATTATTAATAATTAATAATTAATTAACAGTCCAACTCACGATATAAAATGGCTTGTTAGTGTGGACAATGTTTATATATATATATATATATATATATATATATATATATATATATATATATATATATATATATATATATATATATATATATATATAAGCTGTTGTTTATCTATTAGTTTGTTTGTGGGAAGATGTGTAAAAGCTTAAAAAGTGCATAGAAAATGGTGTTATAAGATGACGAGTTGTTATCAACACGTCACATGTTGAGTACTCCAATACGTCAACAGATGTGTTAAGGGAGTTTAACAGCTGGTCTAAAGTGAGATTAATATGTCAGAGTTGAAGAAGAACTGGACATCTATAGAACTATCAGAACAAAGAGCTTCCAACGTTCTCTTACATCTGAGCACCGAGTTAGTTTAAATTCTGATAAGTGCATATACTTGAAATATGCTTAAAACCACTGTTCATTGTTGGAGGAGGCTGATTTAAAGCTTAAACTCTCTCTCTCTCTCTCTCTCTCTCTCTCTCTGTGTGTGTGTGTCTCTCTCTCTCTCTCTCTCTCTCTCTCTCTCTCTCTCTCTCTGTGTGTGTGTGTGTGTGTGTGTGTGTGTGTGTGTGTGTGTGTGTGTGTGTGTGTGTGTGTGTGTGTGTGTGTGTGTGTGTATCATTTAAATATCAATAGGTGGCAGATTGTGTTTTTGTTCGACGGTCAGGTAATAATCTTGGCTAATAATTTGATCTTTCCATTGGTTAAATTACCCCTTTTTCTCGATAATGCCATTGATCAGGATCTATTTGTGGAAGCTGCGGATGCTGGCCATTCTCTTAGATGTCGCTCTTAGACGCGATAAGGTTTAGGATAATACATTGCATTATTTCAGCACAAAAACTACCCGGTGAGAATCAAAGGCTTTCATGTATTGTTCGCCAAATACAACTATATTAGGAAAATCGATGTTCTATACACTTGTCTAGGTAATTAAATAATGTGGCTGACCTCTCTCTCTCTCTCTCTCTCTCTCTGTGTGTGTGTGTGTGTGTGTGCCCCCCCCTCTCTCTCTCTCTCTCTCTCTGTGTGTGTGTGTGTGTGCGCGCGCGTGTGTGTATGCGTGCGTGTGTGTGTGATTAGGTAATTCCGAAATTAAAAACGCCTAATTTATATATTGAGATCGTGTGTCTCACAATATTTACGAGTTCAGCCAAAAACTATACAACAATAGAAGACAAAAGAAGAAGCTAGCCTAAATACCCTTAACACAACCCGCTTGCATTTTATCATCAAAAATTGCTGACTCACGACAGAGAAGCTCCATCACTCCGTTCGGGTAACTCCATTGTTGCGATGCTGCTGGCTACAAACATAAAACCGAACAAAGAAAACCACCACCTACTACTCTCCTTGTTCAGGTAGTGTGTCTATTTGGTTGACGAGAGAAGGATTCCGTCGGTGAAGTATTCCGTATGATCTAACAAAAGCGACCGAGATATTAACTCTCTTGACAATTATTGGATTTCATCCTCCCATCCTTTCTTTTTTTGGTGTCGAGAGTCTTGTCTTCACTCAAGATGATGTCGAGACGTGGCGAGACAACATTTGATCTCGTCCCCCGTGCCCCCCCCCCGGGCTTGTGAAGCATCGATGCAATAACCAGCTTACTTCCTGACTGGGCCATCATGGGTGGTCTTCAACTGGTCACTTTCGTTTGGAACGTTCTAATCATTCTCTCGAGTTACCGGATCATCTGGAACGAGATCGATGTTATTGGCGGTTCGATTAAGATTTCGTACATTGTTTTCATTGGTAACCTTTTCAGGGGACAAGCGATGCCTTTTGAATTATACAACTTATATCAAAATTTTATAGTGTGTGTGTGTGTGTGTGTGTTTATTGCTGCGCCAAGTGTGTCTTTATTATCGTTATCAGATGAGGGGCGCCTCCGTGGTCTAGCGGTAACGTGTTGGATCAGAGATCACCACCACCCGTGTTCGAATCTCGGCGTGGGCATATCTGAAGGTTGTTTCATCTTAAAAGATAAAATGGCCGTAAAACATCAATCATCATCAATCTCTTCCAGACGAAAAGTCTATGAATGATAACGATAAAAACATCTACATGACAAACTAAATGTCCAAGTTCCAGCAGGACACTAATCCGAAAAACAACAAAGATGAATGAATTTCAAGAAGCGATATTTCAAGAAAATCTTTATAACTTTTCATTCTGCTCCAAAATATATAATTCTTTATTAAAACTGTAAATAAGAATAATCGTAGTGATTTCTTATATTAAGTTGATCAAAATTGTAATTTTATTAAGCTCTAAACACATTATAATATGCGTGGATGTTTTAATTGTCCATATGCTGACATTCAGATCCCGAGAAGGTATTGGACACCATATAAGGCATCCTCATGAATATTCGGTTTTGTCCGTTTTCACTCGGCAAGTTCCGCGGACGCAATTGTGTACTGACGTCATCAACACGTGCACGTTTAGTATAGTTCTATTCGGTTAGGTGTACAACGTCACTTCTCTCTGGGTGTCAACATTGAGCATGCGTACGGTTCATTCTTAAATTCTTGAAAAAAGTACAATTATATCCAGTCACATGGTGGCTGGTTCAGTGATCCGTGTCAACACAATTTTATTACGATGTTTCTACCCACAAAACACCTATTCTGTGTATAACTTGCCAGAGTGACTGATAATGTCAATAAAATTAATCGTTATCAGAATCATTCGAAAAATGTATTAGCCACCTGAGAATCGTTCTAACAACTCTTTAAAATTGTAAAGTGACGTAGAGATGTCATATTGTCGAGCCGTGGTAGCGCAGTTAGTTAGAGCATAGCATAGCCGAAGGGTCACGGGTTCGAGGCTCCGTGGGCTGCAATGCTGTCATGTGGCGAATGGTTCACTCATCCATAAAAAATGAGTACCTGACAGGACGCGATGGCTTTGAGTAACGCTTTGCGCCTATAATGGCAGCATGCGTTGTATGCTCCCTTGGGAGTTGAGATATGTGCTGGGTGGAAACAGGTCTGAGTCTGGGATAATAATATTGTATAGGGCGCTATATAAATATCAGATATTATTATATTATATATTATCACATATTATATACTTAATCTGCCATGACTCGATGTTTGTCGGCAGATTTGTTATAAAGTTTAAGTGGAATCTGTCTTAAATCAGTAATAAACTACTCCTTAACTCTACAATATCTATACAAAAATAACCCAGCCAACTCTTGATTAGCCAACTTTTAATTAAACAGAACATCGCTTTATCATGTTACAAGTGTTACACCAAATATACAAAAACCACGTGACCATAATTTATTACGATTTATTTTAACAGGTAAAGAGTTCTCATCGAATTCATTAATTTCTGTACAGTTATACAGTATAACGTCATAATATACGATGTACACTTATTAACACTGTACACCAAATGAACCCTTGATCCTTTAGCGTTTAGCCGTTGATGTTATAATTGTTTATGTTTATGCGACATCCTGTACATCTTCTTGTCAACACGTAGGAAGGTTTAAATAATCAACAGGCTCCGTAACCTCATCGGTGTACTGGCTGTTACCTTCGTGATGTACTATCGGTAAAGAAATCATCAGGTTTTCCGATTCGTTTTATTTTCAGAATTTTACGACGCCCAATACCATGAATGCTGGCGGCGACCTGTGAACTAATCCTTAAACTGTCACCATGAATACGCTGCGTGTCTACTTCCTGTGCATTATCGTTGTTACCACGGCAACAGGCGATATAACATTACGGTTTGGCGTACAAGAAGAACAAATTGTCGGAACTGTGATAACTAACCTTAAGAACGAGCCAACGGTGACGGATCATTTTACAGACGAGCAGCTTCGAAGGATTTCATTCCGATTTCTGGATCCGGTGAAAATGGAAACTATCCGACAATATTTCAGCGTAGAGGAATGGACGGGGATCATAAAGTTCATAGAGATCCTGGATCGCGATGATCCGGATATATGTAAGCAGCTAGAAGAGTGTGTGTTAACGCTCGACATAGCGATCAACCCGACTGACATATTTACTATAGTCCATGTTGAGATAGTGATCCAGGATAAAAATGATAACGTGCCAATGTTTCCTCAAGAGAAGATCACAATATCCGTAACGGAGTCGGTGTCTCCCGGTGTCTTGTTTCCCGTTGTCCCTGCTTCAGATCCGGACAGTCCCAGTAATGGAATTGTGGAGTATAATTTGATCGCCCCGGAGCCATTTCGATTGGATGAACGGTGGAGCGACGATGGCTCGGTTGAGCTACAGCTGGTGTTGTCATCCGGTCTGGATCGTGAGCAGACGGATAGATACACGTTGATCGTAGTAGCCAAGGACGGCGGGACACCTTCCAAATCTGGATCTGTCGTGATTGATCTAATTGTAAATGATGAAAATGATAATAGTCCGGTGTTTGAAAGAACTGTCTATACTGCTCAAATCTGGGAGAATAGTGCCCTCCGAAGGCCCGTGGTAACAGTCCATGCTCGAGACAAGGACTACGGTGATAATGGTCTCGTCTTCTATTCATTCAGTAAATTATCTTCCGCTCAGTTTGGATCATTGTTCACTATTGGAAGGGAATCTGGAGAGATTCGCCTAGTCAGTGGTCTGGATTATGAAGAGAGAAACTTCATTTCTTTGACCGTGATTGCCAGAGATCAAGGTATAGGATCACAGCCAGCATATGCCACGGTACAGATATCTGTTCTGGATCAAAATGATCACGAACCATCAATTAAATTGGAAACTAGTGATCCAGGAACGAACAGCATCATATCCTTGAAAGAGCATTCACCGCCGGATACGTTTGTGGTACACGTCTCCGTACGAGATTTGGATGCTGGTGATGCGGGTAAAGTCGACTGCATCATTGATGATGAACTGCACTTTCATCTTCAGAAACTTTATGAGAAGGAATACAACATCATCACTGTGACAGATATAGATCATGAGATAACAAAAGAGTATCATCTGAGGTTAGAATGTTATGATTATGGTGAGCCATCTTTAACAGCTACTGTCACTGTACCTGTGTTGGTTACTGATATAAATGATCATGGTCCAATATTTGAGGAATCCCATTATGTGGTTACTGTTGACGAGAACTCGGGTCGTCATGCCAGCGTGATACGTGTAGTAGCTCATGATTCGGATTCTGATGAAAATGGTCGCATCGTGTACATGTTAGATGAAGATGCTGGTGATGACTTCCACATTGATCCATCTACGGGCCTCATCACCTCGGTGATGAACTTAGACCACGAGAAGATGCCATTCCTCCAGTTCCATGTGATTGCCATGGATAACGGCTATAATCCTAAATACGGCAGAACCCTTGTTTCTTTGTCGATTCGCGACATTGACGACGAGCCACCGAAGTTCGAGCAAAAGAAATACATTTTTAGCATAGCCGAAGGATTACCAGCGAGAAGCGAAGTAGATCGAGTAAAAGCTACGGACAAAGATGGAACACCTTATAATAAGTTCACCTACTTCTTGGATGGGTCAAAAAATGAACTGAGCATGTTTCAGATTGATCCCAGAAGAGGAATTATCTTCACCAAGATGCCGCTGGATCGTGAGACGAGAGAAATTTATCATCTTATGGTCGTGGCTCAGAGTGAGAGAATTCCACGAAGAAGTGACACGGCACAAGTAGACATCCACGTCACAGACAAAAATGACAACCAACCAATGATCATCTTCCCCAAATATGGAAACGAGACGATTTTATTAAGTAATGCGGTGCCTTCCGGATACGTGGTGACCACCATCGAAGCGGATGATCCAGATTTCGGTGACAACGCCGAACTGTCTTATTCGATTTCGCAAGGAAACGAAAATGGCGAATTTGTCATGAAACGAGACACCGGAGATATTGTGGTGAACAAACGACTCGCAAATTATGAAAATATACTCTTCAAGTTAGTTATCATGGTACAAGATGGTGGCGTCCCTAAAAAGATCTCAGTACAGACACTGAACATTTTGGTTACTAAGATGAACTTTACGATTGGCATATCCGGATCGGCATTAGGGAGTAATCTTACGACATCCCCATCGCACATCCCGATCATCATTGGTGTCATCGCCGGATGTGTTTTCATTGCGCTGATATTGATAATTGCCATAGTGATGATGAAACGTAAACACAGAAAGCGGCCATCGGGAAAGTGTCATCAGTACTGGGCTGAAAAGGAGATACCGGAAAAGGAAAAAGACGATGATATTCCTATGACACTGACCTCTGGCGGTAACAAAGTGACTATGGCTGATTTAACTTTTACTGTCAAATCAGATCTTCTGAAACAGGTAACTACCGACATATATAGCTTACTTTGAGTACAGTTTCGAAATTAATAGTTTTAATTATTCGGATAAATACAATAACATATTTTGCACAGGTAGCACAATGGTCTCTAAAAAGTGTATTTGTTTACATTCCATTAAGAGCACATCACATTCACGTGACATGCTTTCACAACGCGCTATTCAGGTGTATATTTAGCTAAATACGTAGTGTGTCTGGTGACAGATCTCTAGAACCATGGTTCTAATGCTGGCCAAAGTTTGAATATCTGTTTTTTTCCCATCTGGTTTCTTTAATATACCATACATATTAAAAAATTGCCATAAAGCGACTACATTCCTTTATTTCAATTCATTACACACCATGTAGCTCGACGTGGAATTCACTTTGATACAATGTTGTTGATGTTGGACGGAGATGAGGAAAAAAGAGCTGATTGTGTATATTAGGATTAGACACAAAAGGTGAACTCACAGCACTCAATGATGTCAGCAGTATTATCTCATGTAGACACCTAGCCAAATTAGGCTAGGTAATGTCAAATATACATTATTATGTATGTCGTCAGCACCGTCCGAAGTTAGGTCATTGTCCTCACGCCCTTCCTGGGACCGGGATCTGTTCTATTTATTCCGATACCCCGATAATAATATAATGTGTGATTTAATATAGCACCACATTCAATTGTGTTGTTCTGAAGTGTTTTGCATAAAAAGTGAGTAGACTGGATACAAATGACTAGAAGAACCACTAAAACATACATAGACATTACAGAATTGAAGAATATGTAATACTAAACAGATAAGACTTAAGAATAGATTTAAAACTATTAATTGAATGACCATGTCTCAGTTTGTTTCCATAATGTGAGTGCCGTATTGTGAAATGACAAGCCACCAAACATCTTCAGCCAAACCCGCATTGTCAACAATAAATTTGATCCCGTGAACCTCAGTGTCCTTGTTGGATGATGTAGCATGTTACAGATATACACCGCCGCCAGTTAATGCAGGGCTTTATAAGTAAGAATGATGATCATAAAATCTATCCTATATCTCACTGGAAGCCAATTCAGGGCCGTCGGGTGCAAACGAACATTCTGTTGCTATCTGTGTGTGAAGCTCCCTGCATACATCTGAGTCACCAACTTCTTTATTACCTAAAAGTAATGCGTATTTCTCGCAAGATGTGTGGTGCCAGTCACTGACGATGTTTCATTCTTTAAACACCACAAACACCACCACAAGGTCGAAAATACCACAGAACTGTCGGAACATAAGACTATAGGAGCATTGGATTGTTGGAATATGAGATGCCAGAAGGAAGTCACAATAAATCGTCGGAATATTGGATTGTCGGAAGAGTTGGGTGTTGGATGTGGTCGGGCAACGGATCTCAGTGCAAGTGCAAGAATTCCCCATCTCTCATATCCGAGCCAAATGTGTAATAAACTGAGAGATAATTTTGGTAGCCGATCATAAATAATAAATATATATTAAGTACTGGAATTTGATCAATGATGGTTATAAAGAGAAGGTTAAAACATTTTGTTATCGATTACCTAAACACTGATAGAAATAAATACTCTAGATGACTAAACGTGGAAATTAAAGCAAATATATAACAATTGATGTGATTATCAATGGACAATAGTAATATACAATGATTGAGTCGAATTGATAGTTTTATTTATTGGATGTTATATCACACTTTAACGACGTCAGTATCCGTGGTGACGCTGATATATTGCCACTTCGGCGAAAAATTTAATATCGCGATCGGAGACAAAATACACAAATTGTGTATAATGTAGTTGTGATTAAAATACACTTATTTAAGTCGCGTAACTTTAGCAAATATGAAGCTTAATCAAATTTGTGTGCAAACGACAGAGATGTAGATCATCTGGATATTTTCAAAAATGCTGCGAAAAGATCCTTTCTCGAGAGAATCAAGATTGTTCCGGAGAGTGTTGTTTTTTTCTCTTCCGGATGTGGGAGACGGGAGACCGTATATTCTATATCCAGAATATCGTGGTATTATTTAGATTATTATTACTTTTTCAGCCACAGTTAATAGGAAAAGATGATTCTGACAGTGGCTATGCTGATGTTTCGCATACGGAGAGTCAGGGATCAAATGATGATCCAGATGGATTTATACAGAAACATGGATTAGGTAATAATAATTAATGTGTAACTTACTTATTGCCTGTCGGTGTGATGGATTTTGCTATCGTACACAAACGCTGACATACTAAGAATTAAGTGAGTGAGTGAGTGAGTGAATGAGTGAGTGAATGAGTGAGTGAATGAGTGAGTGAGTGAGTGAGTGAGTGAGTGAGTGAGTGAGTGAGTGAGTGATGGTAGTGAGTGAGTGAGTGAGTGAGTGAGTGAGTGAGTGAGTGAGTGAGTGAGTGAGTGAGTGAGTGAGTGTACTGATTTGTCTGAGTTATGTTTTTTTTTAATGACCAATGATTGGCTGCCTCTAGAAATGAACTCATCTGACCCTCTAAGTCTGTAATGGTGAGCGCTACAAAATGTATTACGGAAGTGTCTTACGATTAAAATGTTAGTTACCGTAAATAAAGCGGCGTATATTAAACTTGCTTCTTTAATAAGCTTTTGTAATAACTGTCATGTTAATAAGATGTCACGTGTCTACTTATTAATGTGGTCATTAATTAAATGTGGAAACAATATATACCATATTGTATCTATCAGAAAATGGTTTCGGGTCATCCATAATTATCATGTAAAGGTATATCCTTTTTTGACCCACTTGAAAAGGTATAGATGTTGAAAATAAAAACAAAATGTTTCAAACTTGTTTTATTGATTACATGAAAATGACTAAACCGAACTAAACAGAAAAATAACAATATAAATACATTTGGGTATGGTATTAAAAAGAAAGGTCATGACACGCATGGCTGATAACTAGGTCAATAGTATTAAAAAGAACAATACATCTATGGATGAGATATCTAATGACTAAACTTTAACTAGACTTTAATTGTACCTTGTACTATGACAACATGTCATCCCAGTATATTCACACTTCAATCGTTGATGTATAACTCGTTATCGAATGTCTGCGATCCAATTCCATTCCAACCGTATACTAAATTACTATCTTGTGCTGCTGACTATAAACTTCGAACCATCAGAGAAAGCCTCCGATGTTTTTAACCACATTTTCGCGGACGATCGCTCCTCATCTCATCGCAGTCGTATCTAATCGTTCTCTAATCTTTACAATTTCAGACAGCGGCATCGGAACCTTTGGCCATTCTCCGCCTCGCCGACTGGACAGCTTCTCCTCATGGCTGCATTCGGAGAGTTACAACCTCAACCAGAAGGGTAACGTTTATCGGGTGTCGGAACAGTGCCAAGAGCTGGCCGACGGTTCGCCGTCGTCGACGTTACAAAGCATCAGAAAGACGGTGAGGTTCTCCGAGCCCCAGCAGAGGTCGGCCATCACGTCCACGAACCACGTGGAACAACCGACGTCATTACTACAACCGCTGCCCGACTTCGCCCACAGTCACGGTTACTATGGCAGCTTTAACGGTGCCTATGACAACCATATAAATGGCGTCTCGTTCGAGAACGGGGGTCCCGTGGTGATGATACCGGAAGTACTATCCGTACCGGAAGTTATCTCCGTAGAGGCTTTTCCAACCAACGATGGCAGTTTGGTATAAGCGATAACCGTCTCGTGCACACACAAACACAGACAGACAGACAGACAGACAGACAGACAGACAGACAGACAGACAGACAGACAGACAGACAGATACAACTGAACATGCTTTGTTAATCAGTAATAATGGCATTAATTTCTGTTATTGTTATAATAATAATAAGCAGGTAAGGTGCTCTTTGGCTGTTCCGTTATACAAAAAAAAAAACACAACTAATTCTCGTTATGCTATAAGTCTGTGATATTTGGTATCAGTCAGCCATTACCATTATTGTGTTCTCTCTATGTTCTCTCCGTGTTCTCTCTATGTTCTCTCTATGTTCTCTCAGTGTTCTCTCTTGATCACCATTGTTTACATCTTTGTAAAGTACATTCGCGAGAATAATTCAGTAATTACGACCGACTTTAGTTTCGTTTTCCATATTTACTGCACAGAAATAATGAATTAATATATTTCTAAGAGTTTATATATAATAATCGTAGATGTGTGTGTGTGTGTGTGTGTGTGTGTGGTTTATGAATCATTTCAGTTCTTTCTCTTAATTTCCCTCATCACAACATGGAAGCAACAATCACAACAAATTATTCTGCTATACCAAGCTTTTTCTCTACCAATAATTGTAATTAGAAACCAGGTTTTATTACAGTCTGTATAAAATCAACAACACTATCTTCATTTGTTTTCCATCCAAACCACAGAGAAGTGGCCATTTTGTAAAATTCACGTACAGATATTAATTCGGATGGTGAACGCTTACGATGAAAAAGTTGTGTTCGTTTGATGTTCGGTACTATCTAACGTCTTCTGTGAAATCATACAATGTCTACGTCACAACAGGGTACGTTTTTATGGTGTGTTAAAGCTTTGAACATAAAACATTGTTGATTTATTGTGACACTGGATTATTACAGTGTTGTGTATAAACCATTTTATGTCCTTCATTATGAACACTAATTGTTTAATTAGTGTATAGTTAGGGGAGAAAAACAAAGCACCGGAAATATACACTTTTTTGTATGCAAAAAATAACCAGGTATCTCTCTCTTAATTATTGTCTATGTCTGCATCCCGTAAGTGTTACTTATAAGACTGTGTTATCGATGATATGTGCATTTTATGGTTTATTTGATTGATGAGAGTTCGATGATTTATTCAACCTTTTCTCGCTCGTCCACTGATGCCTACGGTAGAATATACTGATTGTGCCCAGTTTGTTACCAGATTGATAAATGTTGTAGATAGATTTATGACAATTTATGTAATCAATGTATTTTCACATTCCCATTCGCCATTGTAACATTAGCTCATCTTAAACATTCCAGTACACGCTAAGAGTTGTTCTATCTTGTTACTTTCTTTCTCTTTCCAATACTCTTTTCTCATCTATGACGCTCTTGAAAGAAATATATTTTGATAATTACCTTCGGTATAAATGTTGTCCATAGTTAAGAGAATTGGCTGCTTCCTTATTCAAGTATTCTAACTAATTGTATTTGTAGGTCGTTCGTTATATAGTATCTCTAAAGGGAGAGTGTCGGGACTCGGGTGGGACTAGCGTTCCACTTTATTGATTCCCCGGCAACGCTGTTGATATCTATGGTGATGTTAAATTTACGATATCCAGAAGGGGGCATTTCATTCTTTTCTGACAAACTAAATCACACAAATGGTATGTTATTCAAACAGATTTTAACAACAAAACGGATTATTTTCGTCAGCTTCGCGATCACGTCCATATCACATTGTCTCTGATAATCGTAAATACAGTTCTTCTCCAACTTAATCCCATGTACGAGTTCGGATATTTTTGCCATGCCCCCAAATCTCACCAAAAGAAGTCACATCACGAAGCAACACAAAATGACAAAGGTGTCGGATCAATGGCACGCCTGATATCCAGTAACAAGAGCAAAAAAGCAATCATGCCAGAACGTTGTCCATATTATGAGGAATAGCTGCCTCAGTTTTGTTTGGTACAATCCTCTGTTATGTTTTCCTGTGGAGTTATGTTCAAACTATTGTAATCAATGTGGTTAAATTAAATTATACCTCTTAACACAGGTGTTACAATATTCCTTACAGTTGGGTCCATTCTCAGCCATCCATCCATACACTGCCTTCATATAAATAGGTATGTCTGATTCATGTTCAAAGAACATGCATATATAAATCAACATCCCTGTGTACAAACGTGTCTGTAATGATGTGTATGTTGAGTAATCAAAACGAACTCACGGATGTTATATAAAGTTTTAAATAATAGTCTCTTTAAATACAAAACATAGGGATATCTTCATAGAAAAACAAATATTACATCTTACAATTACTGCAACGTTAAGCCAGAACAGCATCAAGCAGTAAAAAACCCGGCACTGGCACGCGGACATGAAGAAGAAACTGAAACAATCAAAATGGAATGTCTTCCAAAGTAATCCTAATTGTAGATATAGACCGAGTATGACGCTTCTTAAGATGCATCTATTTTTGAAAGCTATAACTTGGCCACATGATGCAGCCTTAAATCTTGTATGCATAGCATCAAGATATTGATCTCTAATACATGGAAAACTGTAATAGCAGTCAATTATTGATTTGTTGCTTACAAAACTATTAAAATATGCCATTTATGAAATGATGTCTCGGAACAAAACAAACAAGACACATAGGCGCATCTTTACTGGCACGCATATTATAATAAATATATGACCATTATAATACTGGTACCATCATTGAATATATATATATATATATATAAAATGATGCATATTTTGTTATTTTACACTTTTCTTTGAATGTAATATTTTTACTAAAGTAAATTGTAAGATATGTAGAAAACAAATTCAATTACCAACCACTATATCAGACAATGATACAGCGTCCAGTAGGGGTCATGAACTCTTGTGTATATAAAAGGTGGATATTAATAATTATAATGAGTAGAAAACCAACAACATCTTAGCTCCATGACGTAACCGTCACATGAAGCTTAATTCTGAACAAATATTTTGCAATGTTTATTTTGGCACTTCCAGTGTTCATAATAAAATGAACACAATCAGTCTGCGAACAAGTAATAATTACCTGAAGCTTTGTCTTTGTTTTATAGCGTGTCATATGGCGTCTATTACACGTATTATAATTACAGTGAATCTGCATGCTTTTCTGTCTCGTTGACTGCCATATTATCCATCCATCCATCCATTCATCTATCAACTGAAGTTTTGTGAGTGCTTAATTAAAAATACAATCTTATACAGAACACAAAATCAGTTGTTACCAGAACATTGTACTGTCCTCTACCTATAGGTAATGAAAGTCTTACGCACAAAAATGCTTTAAGCCGCAACTTAATGATAATTATGATATTATGTACATGCAATGATGATGATGATGATGACGATGATGGTGATGATGTATGGCGTAACAAAATGAGTGTCCACTTATTGATATCACTATACGAGGCTTCCGTCCTCCGGCTTAAACTTCATCACCGGCAATCTTCCAGGTATCATTAGAATAGAGCCATCACTGTCATCGTGTGTAGTACTCTTCCTTAGGTCGTCGTAGATGTCATCGGGATAGGTGCCATAATACCCGGCTACATTAGAGAAGTCTGGCGGAGGCTGGAGTAACGATGGCTGATTCGTGTAGCCGGCGTCCATCGCTGGAGGCCTTCGCGGTTCGGAGAAGCGGACCGTCTTCCTGGCGTTCAGCAACGTCGACGAAGGCGAGCCTTCCGGGTGTTCTTCACTCAACTCCGACACCCGATACATGTTGCCCTTCTGATTGAGGTTGTAGTTTTCGGAGTGTAGCCACGATGAGAAGCTGTCCATCCTCTGTGGAGGCGAATGACTAAATGTACCGATGCTGCCATCTGGAGATATAAAGGAGACGATTTGTAAACATTACCGGACACAGTTTAAACACGTCATGATAGTAGAACTCTTCTTTCCAACAACCTGTGCGCAAATGCCTCATAAATGACATGTTACTTATTTCAAACTTCGCGTATTACAACTGATTGCTTTAATTAGTTAACTGACGACGTTCAGTCCATTTATGAAACGTTTCCTACATTCTACCAACAAACGAAGGAGTTTACCTAACAAAAGTCTAGGTGGAAATCCGTCTGGATCATCGTTAGATCCCTGACTCTCCGTATGCGAAACATCAGCGCAGCCACTGTCAGAATCATCTTTGCTCATCAACTGCGGCTGAAATATTGAAATTATTGTTCAACTTCCAAAATACCAAACATGAAATGTACACAAAGATTACTTATATCTTGATATTATACATCAACGGAAGCATACCACATTATTAAACCGATGCGACACATTACGAAAGGACTGACACTTTCAGAACTCTATAATAATAACCTAAAAATTATATACACAAATTTTCTGCGCTGTATTTACTTTAAAAATTCAATTTATGGAGATGGGGGTAAAAACACTGCCACCGAATGACAATAATATGAAATGAAACCAGCCAGATGTTTACATTAAAAGGAACTACAAACAGATGTATCAAAATTCTCCTCGGTGCACTAACATTATAACGTATACTATACGAGTTATGGAACCGTTGGGCAAAAACAAATCCTTTTTATGCAACTTCAAAGTGAATGCTGGAGTAATCTGACAGGTTGATATTTTACCTATCAGGCAACCTGTCGCCATTTTTAGCTTCTCTGAAGTAATTTTCTGACAACGAAACCCACCTTTTCCGATTATTTCAACGAGAGTTTCAGATTACAATAAAAGATGACGTGTTTTTTCCTCTCTTCAAATTGTCGGTTCACGTCACGGTTCTCAATGTGTTGAGTATAGTTCATTTTTTAAGCAATAGTAACCATTTTTCACTGATAGTAGATATATTGATCGGAACCAGAACTGATATTTCACAAATCATGCATTTCTGTAAACTTTTCTGTTGAATTTGGTTATTCTTATTACGAAAACAAACTTATGCTACTATTAGAATCTGATGTTGGCCTAACATTGGAGGAAACAAATCTAGTAGCATTTAACACGTGAAAGAAATCATATCAATTGACACACTATATATGGTGTATTTACCTGCTTCAGGAGGTCCGACCTGACATTGAACGTCAGATCTGCCAATGTCAGTTTGTTGTCAACACCAGTAGTCACCGCCAAAGGAATATCAGCTTCTTTTCCCTTTTCTGCAATTTCCTTTTCAGCCCAGAACTGATTGCACTCTCTCGGTGACCGCTTTTGACGTCTTCGTTTCATCATCACTATGACAATGATCAAGATCAGTGCAATTAATACGCATCCAGCGACCACGCCAATGATGATCGGGATGTACGATGGGGATGTCGTAAGATTTCTTCCTAGCGTTGCTCCGGACGTGCCAGCTGTAAAGTTTCTTGCCGAAACTAAAATATTTAATGTTTGCACTGATATTTTTTTCGAGGGGCCACCATCTTGGACCATGATGATCAACTTGAAGAGAACGTTATCGTAATCCACTAATGGCTTGTTTACCATAATATCCCCAGTGTCTCGTTTAATCGTAAAGTCGCCATTTTCGTTTCCTTGCGAAATCGAATAAGACAGTTCGGCGTTGTCACCGAAATCTGGATCATCCGCTTCGATGGTGGTCACCACGTATCCGGATGGTACCGCATTACTTAATAAAATCGTCTCGTTTCCATATTTGGGGAAGATGATCATTGGTTGGTTGTCATTTATGTCTGTGACGTGGATGTCTACTTGTGCCGTGTCACTTCTTCGTGGAATTCTCTCACTCTGAGCCACGACCATAAGATGATAAACTTCTCTCGTCTCACGATCCAGCGGCATCTTGGTGACGATAATTCCTGTTTTTGGATCAATTTCAAACATGCTCAATTCACTCTGGGAATCATTCAAGAAGTAGGTGAACTTGTCATAAGGTGTTCCATCTTTGTCCGTAGCTTTTACTCGATCTACTTCGCTTCTCGCTGGTAATCCTTCGGCTATGCTAAAAATGTATTTCTTTTGCTCGAACATCGGTGGCTCGTCATCCACATTACCAATCGTTATTGACACTAGAGTGGTAGCAGACTTCCTGTTTTCACCATTATCCAGGGCAGTGACGTGAAACTGGAAGAATGGCATCTTCTCGTGGTCTAAGTTCATCACCGAGGTGATGAGGCCCGTAGATGGATCAATATCGAATTCATCATCAGCATCTTCATCTAACATGTACACGATGCGACCATTTTCACCAGAATCCGAATCATGAGCTACTACACGTATCACGCTGGCATGACGACCCGAGTTCTCGTCAACAGTAACCACATAATGGGATTCCTCAAATATTGGACCATGATCATTTATATCAGTAACCAACACAGGTACAGTGACAGTAGCTGTTAAAGATGGCTCACCATAATCATAACATTCTAACCTCAGATGATACTCTTTTGTTATCTCATGATCTATATCTGTCACAGTGATGATGTTGTATTCCTTCTCATAAAGTTTCTGAAGATGAAAGTGCAGTTCATCATCAATGATGCAGTCGACTTTACCCGCATCACCAGCATCCAAATCTCGTACGGAGACGTGTACCACAAACGTATCCGGCGGTGAATGCTCTTTCAAGGATATGATGCTGTTCGTTCCTGGATCACTAGTTTCCAATTTAATTGATGGTTCGTGATCATTTTGATCCAGAACAGATATCTGTACCGTGGCATATGCTGGCTGTGATCCTATACCTTGATCTCTGGCAATCACGGTCAAAGAAATGAAGTTTCTCTCTTCATAATCCAGACCACTGACTAGGCGAATCTCTCCAGATTCCCTTCCAATAGTGAACAATGATCCAAACTGAGCGGAAGATAATTTACTGAATGAATAGAAGACGAGACCATTATCACCGTAGTCCTTGTCTTGAGCACGGACCGTCAGGAGTGGCCCTTCAGGATCACGGTTCTCCCATATCTGAACTGTATAAATGCTTTTCTCAAACTCCGGACTATTATCATTTTCATCATTTACAATTAGATCAATCACGACAGATCCAGATTTGGAAGGTGTCCCGCCGTCCTTAGCTACTACGATCAACGTGTATCTATCCGTCTGCTCACGATCCAGACCGGATGACAACGCAAGATGTAAATCAACCGAGCCATCGTCGCTCCATTTTTGTTCCAGATGAAATGATTCTGGGGCGATCAAATCATACTCCACGATTCCATTACTGGGACTGTCTGGATCTGAAGCGGGGACAACGGGAAATAAGACACCGGGAGACACCGACTCCGTTACGGATATCGTGATCTTCTCTTGAGGAAACACCGGAGCATTGTCATTTTTATCAATTACACTAATTTCCAGATGGATAATAGTGAACCATTTTGCTGGATTTATTGCTATATCCAGGGTAATCACACACGTCTCCGACTGTCTGCACATATCTGGATCGTCGCGATCCAGGACCTGAACAAATTCCACAACTCCCGTCCATTCCTCCACACTGAAATATCTCTGCGCCGCGTCCAGTTTGGTCGGATCCAGAAAATGGAACGAAATCTGACGAAGCTGCTCTTCCGTGAACTGCCCGGCGACGGCTGCTTCATTCTTCAGGATCGTTATTACCGATTTTATTGGCTGTTGTTCTTTAGTGTTATACTTCAGTTTAATATCGGCCACGGCGGTTGTATATAACGTAGCCATGACGCTGTACAGACAGTACCAACATAATACAAGGCACGCCATCATTCTCCTTTCAGATTCTTCCAGCGATAGGTATTATCTAAGATAAAAAATAAAAATAAATAAATAAAAAATATAATAACAGTAATAATAATAACTTCTATTGCGCCAACATCCTCGAAAAGAATCAAGCTCAGTGGCGCACCTAGCGGACGGGTTGGGTAAACTCATAGTCTAGGTAGAATATCGTCGAAATTTAAATGCTCAAGAAGCAAATCGAACCAATAAAATTTTACAGTGCAGACGGTGTGTGAGTTTTAACACACACACACACACACACACACACAAGCGCGTGTGCGCAAGCACGTACACACACACACACGCTGATTAAACCCGATTTCATATAATCGAACTGACGATTAGTCCCAACGAAGACTTCACGGATTCACGACCGATAGCTACTTACCTCCGGCATCCAACTAGTCCCTGGATCGTTATGGATTAAAAACAACACTGGTCCACGAGAAATAAAATACTCTTACTACGGGTAAACTACCAAGTGACACTTCCTTCCTAATACAAGCTCTCTCTCTCTCTCTCTATCTTAATCGCCCTTCGTCATAAGTGCACTGTCAACACATGTCAATAGGCCGGAGGGCAAGGCCATGCTTAGCTCTAAGTGTGTGTCTTATTATAGACCCGATAACAGCCGAGCTTCCTCTGTTAGGTAACAACACTCGCTGACATGGTCTCAATGAACAACGTTAAACGTTGACGGCTAAAGTTGACATCCGACAATTAATTCTCTCGCAGGGAAGCCAACGTAGACTGCCCATCGTTAACACACACACACGCACTGCGCAAAGACACACACACAGTGTGCAATGTTAAGTAGTTAGTTAACGATAGACATCCCAGTTTGTGCCATTACGAGTCTTTCATCCATTAGAGTACGCCACGACATCGTCTAATAACTGTTCTATATCTTAAGAGACAGACCAGTCACTGGCGACCACAAACGAGACTGAAAACTCGCAGCGAATTCTATCAGTGTGTGTGTGTGTGTTTGCGCGGTGTGTGTGTGTGTGTGGGTGTGTGTGTGTGTGATTAGTTTAACAACTGGGCATGCCGTTATCTCAGCTTGATATCCCACAGTGCGTACTTTATGTTAGATCATCTAACTCGGGAGGGGGGGGGTGTGTTCCAGTCGGGGGGATTGAAAACTTTTCGAGTATGGTACCTACGATATTGGGACCTGCCTGCCTATTAGTGGTTTGTTTGTGTGGGTGTGGGTGTGGGTGCGCGCGCGCGCGCGCGAATGTATGTGTGCATGCGCATGCAGCCATGCATGCGCGAGCACTGAACTCCAAACAGACTTCAGCTTGAAACAAACTGAGTACAGACGAGATATGATGTTGACAAGTTGTACCAGTCATATTAATGGAAAGAACGGACGAAGTGTTGGACAACAAAGGAGATAATTTTATCTGTCCGAATTTTCAGACATCATCACCCACAGACATCACCAACAGACATCATCACCCACAGACATCACCCACAGGCACAGGGACTTATTGAAGTTGTCAGTAGTAGGGCTAAAACTGGTCAGGAACACAGGAATTCCATGATACTGAAGCCGATGATAAACTTCATCTGTTCACTTCTATCATATTTTATATGAATATCATATAAACATTCATCCTGTAGAAGAACCTATCTCTTTTTTCAAGGCTGATATGTTTATCTACATAGGAAGTGAAAATCATTTTAAAAGAACAATCAATGGACAACAATTTTTGAACTTTATATATGACTTGCACTTGTTTTTAAGAAGAAAAAATCTCCCCTAACTGTATAAGGGACACGACAAAAGTTGATAGTTTTAAGTCTGGTGACTGACTACACGCTCTGATGGGACAAACAAGACCCCCATGGAGAGGAAGGCTGTTTTATCTTTAACATCAGCTTTCTTTTCTTCATACATTTAGTAATTTCACATTTGCACTTGGCTGGGGTGAACACACAGACACACACACACACAGAGAGAGAGAGAGAGACAGACACACACATACACACACACAAAGAGAGAGAGATTGTGTGTGTGTGTGCGTGTGATTTGGGGCAACCCAGGGATCTCTCTCTCTCTCTTATATATATATATATATATATATATATATATAAGTTGATAGAAGATAGATAGATAGATAGATAGATAGATAGATAGATAGATAGATCTAGTAGTTCATAAATAGATTAGGCAACTCACTAGGTTTAGTTGTGAGCCCTGGGTGGACCAACCCACAAAAGATATATAATACCTTCCATCCAATCTTTAATCATCAATCTAGAGATAACTTTATGAACTAATAATTATTGGCCAAATATTAATTTTGGACTGAAATAACACAAGAACATCTTCATCTGGTCAAGATTAATAATTGAACAAAGACTCGAGTCGGTATTCCTCAGAATCTCTAATTCTCAGTAAGCTTAATTATAGAAGATGTTCAGTTAGATAATGCGTCAAACAATTAATTCAGAGGTAATTTAAATAAATTACTCTTCTTTATTAATTTTCTGCGCGCACACGCACACACACAGCTTGCCCAAACTGCTGCAGCCAAAGATGTGTGCATGTGCGTGCGTACGTATATATATATATATATATATATATATATATATATAATACCCTCTGGTGTGTGTGTGTGTGTGTATGCATGTGTAAGCGCGCGCTTGTGAGTGCGCTTGTGCGTGTATGCGCTTGTGTGTGTGTGCGCTTGTGTGTGTGCGCTTGTGCGTGCGTGCGTGTGTGTGTGTGTGTGTATCCCCAAGGTCATAGGTTGCCGTGACTATATTAACAAATTCCGTTAGGTGATTTACAGGTGATTAACCCGGTAATAAAAGGGCCCGAGTGATTTATGGATAAACAAAGACGGACCCTAGTCAGCCGACCATAAAATTATCGGACAAAACACCGGTTTATGCCGCTTAATGTAAACTGTCCAAAACCGGACAGAACAGACAGACACCAATCAATGTCAGATACTGATTCACTTCTCTAGTTCTCTACGCTAACATCGAGATATATTCCGCATACGGTCAACCGTTCATCAACAAAAACACGCCACGTTGATAAAAAACAGGAAACACAGTTTTGCTTATTCGATCAAATTAGCTCCAATAAGCAACCAAATCGTTATCACCTAATCTTAAAGCGTTTTATGAATAGTCAGGTAATACGTAGATCAAAGCTTCTGAATACTTCACGGCGACAGAATGAAGCGCATCCATTCTGGGATGAAACTCGAACAACGAACCCCCCCCCCCCCCCACCACCCGGGAGGAAAAGACATAACAAACCAAGGGTCAAAAGTCACGCGGAAAATTAAAGCGGATATATGAAAGTGTATCTAATGATGTATATATAATAACTATATGAACTCGTGCAATATTCATAGAGCGTCGCTTTTCCCAAACGTATAATTGGTTATTTCCATATACACAGACTGAAACCTCTTGACACATGGTCCAGCAGCGGGCTATTACTGTTTTTATAGCATCGGATCAATGTTTTAGGCCGTGTTCACTATTATACTATAGATAAGGCTGTCACCATAAGCCAGTTGACTAGGTGGCGGTGCGCCATATGTTCTACGACATCTGCTGCGTATACTATAAAAACAAGTCAATACATTCAAATTACGGCTAATAGAAGGAGAAACATGTAATCCCAATGACTTGACTAAGATGATACGTATGCCAAGAATCTTGTTTTTATCTTAACTTATCATAACAATGATCACATTTACTTTATAGAAGAGGGAAGACCAACAGCAAACAGTCGGTTTGTGTAAGTGCTAATGCTTTCCATCTGTGTTACTACGCGCACACGCGCGCGCAGGCGCAGAGAGAGAGAGAGAGAGAGAGAGGAGAGAGAAAAAAGCAATTCTAAGAATCTGACATACGATTCTAAGTAAATTAGATAAGTTTTTGTGAAGCAAATTGTAGCACAAAAAATTACTTCATCTCGCTAAAATAACGATCTCGCTAACTTTTAGTTAAACATTGTAATAAATTGGTATATATATAAATATAAACTAATTAACCGAGCTCCGGGTCATCTCAATATAACACGACCGGGTATTCTAACAGATAAGAAAGATGGTAACATTTCTAAATTAAATTGTCTCAATTTTCAGATGGATTAATAAAATTCGCTGATCCGTAATGATGACGTCCCGAAGATGTCCCGAAGATGTTGTATCTAAGTGTTGGAGTGATAACGTATTAAATCGGTGTCTAAACGAAGCGATGTCACAGCTGAGTGTAGTAGATGAGGACTTTATGAACCTAGAATGTTATCTAATAACCTAGAACAGATGTCGACGACACATAAAACATCTGGTAGCAGATGACAGAAGAGAAGGTACGGATACTTCATTGTTGGAACACGAACTGATTATCAGTTTTAATTACAAACACACACAAACAAAACATTATTTACCACATACGTCATATTAGACCTGATGACATTTATCAAAGTTTGTAATTTTCTAAATTACTTTGAGAATGTTGTATCTATAATTAATGTTATCCCACAATTTTACTTTCGTTTGGTATTATTGTGTAATATCTATCAACAAAGAACAAACCCCGGGGGGGGGGGGGAGTGGTCGTGGATATAACAAAATATTAGTCGTCGAAACTCTGTTAGTTTTTATACCATAACACGTGTGTGTGTGTGTGTGTGTGTGTGTATATATATATACACACACACACACACACACACACACGCCCCAACTACGTATCCCAGAGAGCGAATATAAACACATTGCGGATCAACATTATACGCGATGGTGACAGATAACAACGTACTGCAGTCGTATGATGCAAACCAGATGAGGATTGTTTGAGTAAATTTCCGATCTGACGGGGGTGAGGGGGGTGGCCGGCAACAAACACCTCGTCGAAAAAGTGCCTAAATCAGGGTGATGTTTACATAAATATGGCTCGAGCAACCTTACCTAACGATCGAGGGGTAATGATTTCCACATGGCTAGGTGGCGGTACTGTCGTTTTAAAGACAACCAAAACTTCGGATGCTCGGTCACCCAAATATATTTCTGAATTAAAAATCATATAATTTTTTTAATTGTTCTCATTAAACATTAACTGGTGAGCAAGTGTCCACTTTTTCATTTGCTTGGGTGAGCAACTGTCCGGTGAGCAACTGTCCGGTGAGCAACTGTCCCGTGAGCAACTGTCCGGTGAGCAACTGACCGCCCTCCGTCTCGTACTGGCTGTCTCGGATACGCCGTATAACATCGAGCCAGCCCCCGGGTCTCGAAAAACGTCTTCATACACGCAATCCGCTAGTGTGCCGGATGGCGTCCAGGGAAACACAGCTCGTCCCCCCCTCCACACCCCCCAACCCCCCCGTAAGGTGCCCGATAGTACGAGGAAATGGCAACATGGCAACGACGAAACTAACAATAGACGCGACATTTGTCACATCTGGCCGTCCCAATCTCGACGCATTTCCAGCAAATTGACAAAAATATCCTTTGGCAACAATTGAGAAGGGCGCATGATGTGTTGCTTATCATCATCACTCGGAATGATGTACGCTTCGCTCGGATGGCAACGATTAGACAACGACGTCGGCAGTCATTTAAATATCTTAATATTATGCAAATTGGCCAGGCCACGTGATGTCGTAAACACAAAAAAAGGAAATAAATAAACAAACAATCACGCCAGACGAGCTTTATGAAATAAATAATCTCTTACCTTATAATAAAACAGTAATTATCTCTATACAGAGCTATACATCCAGTATAAATATATCCGAATAAATATGGTCGGCGGCCTGATGACATCACAAGAAACATACTGTCTCTGACCAGACCCAGCATCTGTTTATATAAGAGACGACCTAATTGTTCTGAATGAACACGGTTAAGTTCGCACTAACCTGCATATCCCCCACCGTCACCCCAGTTTATAATTAGCCATCACCAGAAGACGGGCACAGTCCATAATTACCTGCACAGATACATCTGATGTAAATATTCTTCATTGTTGCGGAGGTCGGGATGAAACGATCAAAGTCGGGAAACTTTTACCGACTCTGTTGGACTTATAGGTTGTTAATGAAGAAGACAGTGGATCATTAATTGCTCTCTTCTTCCGTTGAGGGTATTTACGTTCGGATCTTTTATGTCTCACCTACCAGCATCCAGACAATGGAACTGTAGATGCTGATAGGTGTGAAGTGGTAAAACAACTTTCACCGTCAAAGTCGATTAATCTCGTTCAGATAACTTGCGTGTGTAATGGCGTGTTCTGAGGAGGTCAGCACACACACACACATATACACACATATACACACACACACACACACACACACACACACAACACACACACACACACACACACACATATATATATATATATATATATATATATATGCGTTATCTGTGTTAGATGATTTATGTTTGTAGTTTGGCTATTTCAAAGATGCTTCAGTTTTGCACATTAGGGAGCTGCTGCTAGTGTTGCTAAATGTTCACACACAGACATGCGCACACGCACACAGACAGACAGACAGACTATATATATATATATATATATATATATATATATATATATATATAAGAGAGAGAGAGAGATAAACGCGTGCACGCACGGACATACACAAACAAACCAAGCAAGTATATATTACATAATCAAACAAACACGCCCATAAGCAAACTCACACATGTCATTTATAGCCTTTGAAGCACAGGTGTGAGTGTCCACCCATAATATAACAGAACACCACCATCACATACACCTGATGATGAGGTGACAGTGTCTGATTTGGTGACATTTAACACCGAATCAGTAATGACAGCAGCGAGGTACTCTCTGACTCATCTAGGTGGCAATTTGGTTACACACACACACACACACACACAGAGAGAGAGAGAGAGAGAGAGAGAGAGGTTCCTCAGGTAAAATACCAGACAGAAGATTATATCAGGTGTGCGTCTGCATGCCTCGCCGAAAATAACTGCAACTTCTAGGCGTCGACCCGGTGTGTGTGTTTGGTATATGGCTTTAGCACTAAACAGCAGTTACCACCTATCTGCCTACTAATGAAGGAATCCCTAATGATTATAGTGATAGGATCCAATGACTTGTTAAGACACCGCTCGATCATCAAGTCACCGATGGGTCATTGTTTCAGAGCAGACAACCAATGCTACTATAACACTTAGATGGAGGACGGATGAGACGAGATGCAGCAACGAAAAGAGAATCACGGCCGACCAGGTAGAGATTATACCTGAGATAAAACCATCAGCGTCATCCAATTACCTTTGTTACACTAAGAAGACCACACTGAGAATGTTGGACATATTTCTGGCGGGCCACTTCAGCCAATATGATATATCTGTGAAAGGTTAACGGGTCCTTTTCTAACCGGGGGTAGGTTTATATTTGGCTGGCGTTCGGTGAGCTTTGTGTTTAAATATTCTAAACAAAGACGGGTTTTGTTTGTCGACACAAAACATTAAAGGAAATTGTGGACTTTTTTCTACTTCCAGTCTGATTTATAAATCGTCGAACAGATATCATTCACCAGAAACTCTGTATGGTATCACATACATCTAACGGTATTTTATTTTATTGATATAAGAGGTGCAATTATGAGTTATGAATCTCATTCTCTATCACACACACACACACACACACACACACACACACACACGGGTGTTAAAAGCGTCATTGGACAGGATATAAAGCGCAGCGGGTGGGCCTAATAGACTTGTCATGGCTAAAATATTAAAACACATAATTTACAAATAACAACAATCATTCTCTAACAGTATTTAGACCCGACCAACGTGTCTATTTACCACACGTTTTCCTTTTTTAAAGCGATCATTATCTCGACGACAAACTGCCACAGGTTAGTACAATATTGAAAACGGAATTAAGCTATATAATTATAACGGACTTTATTCCACGAAATCTAAAGACTTTCTCTCACAGTTTCGCATTTTAAAGTAACCATATAGAGAGTGCAGCTGATATCAGGGGTGAGATAGGTACCAATTATAACGATGAAATTGCATAATTTATAATCGCCATTGGAAATAAATGTTAACAGTAAATCATTTGAATTATTGAGGATACTGTAATTGTGTAGGTCAGTTAAAGTCAGTTACCTAATGATGCGTTGATTGGTAGATAAACATTTGGAAAATTTATTTAAATATTTTTCGAGATGAAACAAACGACGAAAATTTTATGTTACCTTTATATCTTTCTTGGGATGTTCAGATATGAAATATGCGCCAGTCATCTCGGGATTGTGGTACATTTCGGATCTAAAGGTCGCTGTTCGAATCCTAGTGATAACTGTTTTTTGTTTGTTTGGTTTTCCAGGTTTTTCCCCATCATTAGTAATCTTTCGCTACCCCCCTCTCAGTGATATGTCCGAGCTGCGAGGGACGTCGAGATTAAAACAAAACACTCCCTCCCTCCCTTCCTCAGTCATAATATGTCTCTCTTTTCTGGAATTCACCGATACAATTATTTAGGAACACTCAGACATCGTTCTACGTGGATTGAAGTCTCCATCTCCATCCCCCTTCTCGTCCTTGTACCACGATCATATCAGTCCGAGGCCTGAAATCAGTGATGATCAATTGGTTGATAAAGTTCACCAGAGTACATCCGATCAGCAGCCGTAATGAGCCATTGTTAAAACTCCCGAACATACCTCAGCATATCCATAATCTATATGTGTCGTAGTAATATTAATAATTAATCACCCCCAGCTACCAATGACGGTATGGCCATAAATAACAGATGACTAGCCATGTCTTCTGAGTAAGCACACCTGTATCTGGTCTCAGGTGAAACCTGATTACATCTATAGAGTAGAGCAGTCCCGACCGTAGAACCCTCATAACCACCCCCCCCTCCCGGTCCCTCCCTCAACGTCCTCTACGTACTGCTGTTCCCATGGACAGCCAGCTAACAACAGCACAACACAATGTAACGAACAACCACACAAACGTACTCATGCGTAAAATGTACAATACCACAATCTACGTCTGATTATTATTATAATAGCTGTATATATATACTATATATATATATATATATATATATATATATATATAGTTGGTCAAATCTAATCTATGCTGATCTGACCTCCGTGACCTCCACATTATAAGGTAATTATCGGAAGAAGAAATCAGATATAAATGACAATATTCTATTTGAGATTCACAAGAAATCAAATAAAAATTATCAAAATATTTCCATCTGTTCACAAAATTATCAATCATTTTCTCCATTAATCTAATTGATGCCAGCTTTTATATCTTAGGTCAGTCGGGTTGTGCTTTTGTGTCTCATGAGAGGGGACTCAGTAAACCTGGTTAATCTAACAGTGTGTGCGCGCACGCGCGTGCTCGTGCACGCGTTGTTACATATCCCAAAGACGTAAATCTTACATAAATATTACCGAACGATTCTTCCATGAATAGAAAATATAAACTCAAAATTCACAAACAGTTTCGGTTGTAAAACTCCTTTTCAGGTATGTGTGTTATTGTTTTTGTTGTTTTTATTGTTGTTGCTGTGTGTTGTTGTTGTTGTTGTTGTTTCAGGTACTACACTCCGTCTCAAGACGTTGACCCGGTGTCTAGTCGGTACCTTAACGTAAACTCATTAATGACTGAAACATCAGGTGAGAAGACGCTTTGTTATAATTACAGTATGTATGTGGAGGTGGGGGGGGGGGGGCTGAGGGGGGTGGATCCTACCGATGCTGAATGGAATACAGGACTGTCATTGTTTGAGTTAAACGACAAATCCTCATCCAAACTATCAATAAACGGATCTCCAATCGCTATCTCTTGATCCATACAATGAACTCGATAACTACAAGTACACAATGGTATCGGAGAGGAAATTCAATAATAATCGTTCGGCTGATGTGTGTGTGTGTGTGTGTGTGTATGTGTGTGTGTGTGTGTGTGTGTGTGATGACATTTAGAAATATGACTAATAATAACAACAAGTAGGGGACATATACACGCATGCACACACACACGCACGCATGCACCATGAACCGTCGTGTCTGAAATAAAGTTAATAGTCGAATGAAACGTAAAGAGTGACGAAGCATTTACATTTACACACACAGAGATAGACCAAGAAATGTTTATACATCACAAATACCTAATTGAAAATGAGTCTAATCCGATACAATGATTGAGCCGAGGCTACTTGTCATGTGTATGATACCTGTTAGTAAAACAAACTTCACTCTCTATTAAACTTGAACACTAACAACAATCACGTATCATGTGAATCGTGAAACAATCTCAGCTCAGACACAATACACATAACTCAGATATCAATTGTTATCTAAACCCCGCCACCTCATCCCGCTCCAGTCAATCTCATACGACAAAAACCCGGACACCTCTCTGTCACCATTTTTTCCCGTCTTCTCGTTGAGCCCCGTAACCAAACAAGATGTATTTAAAAAGGAAGCAAAAACTTTCCACCAAAGTCGTTATCTTTATTATTAAAAAACCAACATCATCGCATCATCAACAATAGTTATTTATCTTAAACTTGACAAATCGTGAAAGTCTATTTCCAGAGAGTTTTTCCAGACTGATTTTCAATTTGTTTTCTCGCCATTACTTTGATGTGACACATCTCATGCCAGCTCCGTGACTCAGTGTAAGCTAACACGTCTGTCACACGCACACACACACACACACACACACACAGAGAGAGAGAGAGAGAGATTGTCTGTTATCAGGACAAATTCCTTTGTGTTAGCGGTGTTATTAGGCAGACTGCGATGTGACATTATAGAGACAGAATCCGTTATGGAAAACAGCCACAGAGAGGCTTTATTCTCTGATAAGGCTCATTAATAATATGCGACTTACACGACAAGGACAGCAACTGGAACAAAAACTGATCCAGTAGTCATATCGACTTGGAAATTTGCTTTGATTAGACGTGCTGATTAAAAGAAGCATAAATATTTTTGGGAAATATTGAAAAAATATTACACGCACGCACGCACGCACACACACACACACACACACACCACTATCTCTTGTTAGAAATTTAATCAAACATAGGGCTGTCGTCTTTGAGGAACATGTTTTTTTCCTCTCAAAACACAGACACACACACACACACACATATATATATATATATATAAACAAGATGGTCGCCTTTGTAGGTTCTTTACACAAAACCGCGAGCGAAATGAAGCAAACTTTAACTCAACCATCCGTGTCGATTACTGTAGTGGTCACCTTTATTCGTGGATATAAGAACACACACACACACTGTCCTCTACAAGGCCATAGGTCCGTCTACTCACCTCATCTCTCTCTCCAGTTTAGAGTAATCCTCGTCAAAACAACCAAATCCTCTGTCATCACTGTCAATTAGACTACATCGGCAGCCCATCGGCTTAGCGCACGAACTATCCAAACACTATCGGCGTTTGTCATCACGAACACTCTATTTTAGTATTTAATGGTTTTTTTTACAAACGCCACACATCAACTACATAACCGGACTTAATATCCGGCCAGCTCGCTATCTGTATCCGTGTTTTTCGGGTGACAGAAGGTATTTGGCCAGGTATTATCAGGTAACTTGCACCACGTCTTGAGGACATCTCTCATTATAGGCTACAGCCGCTGAGTAAAATCATTTAGGACCGGTCGATTATTAACCGCGACGGGGGAGGGTGAGGTTTCAACACCTGCTACGCCGGATCATTCCATTCGGCAGCGCGACCACACCTGTGGGGGTTGGTGGGTTGGTGGGCCTCTCTCCCGGATCGATAACGAATGCCCGTGACGTGTCGGACGTCTGTGATTAAGGCCCCGTAAGTCTCGGAAATGGAGGGGGGGGGGAGGGGGAGGCTGGTTAGAGGAATGGATTTTGAATAATTCACCGAATACAAGCAAAAGGGAGAGAAACAGTTGGCAGCCATTTTTTTAAAGATATAATTTTACTAAATGTCAATTTAGTAATTAAACAATAGAAAGGAATCAGTAATGCGTGTTTCATCCTCGACCACCGTTCTCCGAGAAAGGGGGAAACGCGCCCCTCCCCGGATCTACGCCCCCGAGAACATGCACGGGAAATAATATCCCCTTCGCGTGTTACTATCCCGTGGGATACCCGGACAAGGCATTCATCGATCGTGGACTTGTCGGGTAAACTTTGTTGTTAAAGCGTTCCCATTTCATCAGCCCTTGGATACACCCGCGACGTGTCACTGACCCCCGGGGGGCAGGGCACGTGCGTGGCATGCACAAAATGGCGGCGGCACGAACCGACGCCGCGCACGTGAACGCGGAATGTAGGCACTAACAATAAAAAGACTCATGTTTAATGCCGGGGCAAATTATTACCCCGATACAACCGGCCGTATCGCCATAGGCATCTCGCGGTACTTGTCAAACAATACCCCCTCGTCCTCATCCGATATCGTATTGAGGACAGGTGTGTCCTCAAACACCTCCGGTGTATGTATAATTTATTTCCTCGAAAACACCGCCACCCCTCCGTATAATGTCTACGATTATGAAACATATTCATAAATCATCGCGCCGAGTTACGCGTCATTCGACGTCATTGAGTTACGTTGGTCCCCCCCCCCGTATATCGTGTTATGTATAACAGTATAACAGAGATTTAAGGCCGACGCAACGTCATCCGTATAACAATTGATGGTGGTGATCGGTACATCCGCAGTTTACCTTATATTACAACCACCAGTATAACAGCAACGAGTTGTTGTATAACACAATAACATTAATCTTATCTATTCTCGTTGACTTCGTAATGACGTCACCATAGAGCCGTTACGAGGTGAGTTTTTTCTAGGGGGGGGAGGGGCTGATGATGCAATTACCCAACTGGGAAATATTATCGTCGTTGAAGCGGAGTTAGGATGTAAGCAGTTCATCACAAAACGGACTGGAAATATGACATTTTGGGCGGATGTAGCATGTTAGAATGAATTACTTTGTGCCGGAAAAGTGCACAAACCTCCACGATCGTTACCAATGGACGAATGGCAAAACGGCCTCAATACGCCCACCTCTTGTTTTACAGACCTGATTACACTTGACCGAAAGAGAGAGAGAGAGAGAGAGAGAGTCGCACAATTAGTCTTATATACCTCTTAAGCTATAAAACTTGCCCCAGTCGCCCTTCCAGTTATTTTTCCATAAACT
>JAODUP010000323.1:72500-77500 GCA_025642065.1 Paralvinella palmiformis
TGACATTACTATTAAAGTCAAATGACATTAATCAGCATTTGAAATCTCCCTCTCTCTCTCTCTCTCTCTCTCTCTCTCTATTACACACGCGCGCACACACACATACCCGCACCACGCACGCACAAACACATACGCACACACGCACAATATCAGTCCAATCTCATGAATGTGCTATACCCTTACACTCGTTATAATTGTATATAAATATATATGTAACTAACTTACAGAAGCTACGTCCAATATAAGAGTAATCTTCAATATATCATTACACCATCTTGGTTGAGCAGACCAAGGTGATTATTTAACATTACTGATAGCCTTTAAATTAAACAACTTCACAGCTGAGAGACGTTCAGTGAATAATAATAAAAGAGTTAGTTAAGTAAATGTATAGGAAAGTGGTTAGTTTACGGGCAGACATTCAGTTGTAACCGAATACTTTGAGGAAAAGGGGCGAGGGGGGGGGTGGTTGTTAGAAATCTTTTTTGATGAAAAACAATAATCATGCGGTATAATGGGTTAATGGGTTAATGGGCTTTCAGTAAGTGAATGGATTTTGATGTCAGCCGGGAAAATAATAATGAGCGAAAAACGAGTTTGTAAAGATTTATATACGAAGAGAAAGTGTGGGATTTTGCGCCAAATCACATCACAGCATTCCACATTAAAAGGAAACTCCACCCGTGTCTATACAGCAAAGGATGTATAGAAACGGATAGGTTTCAGTCTATTAGGCAACACGAATGATGCTTCATCGGGAAACTCGAACCTACTAAAATACCTTTGGTGAGTTGGCGTTTACGGAGACAACATTTAGATGTCACACTGACGAGCACATAAGAGATAGCGATCTGACAGGAGGCCAAAATAAACGGACATCAGAACGGAAGTGACATCCATCAACAACTGACCACTTAGTACCAGGCATTAAGAGGGGACGTTTAAAGGCCATTCGACAAACGCGATCTCTGATAAATCGGTCAACCGAATCGAGCGCCTTAACAAGAGCCAACAATGACGGAATGACTCTCCGAAACTCATCGCCGACCCCGAGACCGTCATTAAAGCCACAAAGCAATTAAGGCTATTAGACGCGAGGAATATACCTCTGACGGAGTAATGTTCCGATGTGTCATTTTAGGTTCTGCATGGCTCGGTGCATGTGACCGATAACGTCTGAGAAAGCTCGTACAACAATTTGCCATTCATTTCAAATCAGGTATTTATTTTCGGAGTCCGATTAGATTGTTCAAAAATTTAAACCGACGAGAATTTTAAAATATCGTCTGACTATAAGAAGGCTTCTATATGCGACTAGGGGTGGGGTTGTGGGGAGAGGGGGTGGAGTGATTTGTCGACGAATTCACACAGTAGCGGCAGTCGTAGTTTGAAAAAAGGTGCATGGGAATCCTAACGACGGAATCTCACCGAACACAAACGGTCCATTCAAAGCAAATAGGACTTTATCGTATTCATATCTGACATGTTATATTAATGCAAGAGCTATATCGTAATGATAATAATAATGTATACAATTACATCGTGAATGGCTTGTTCGGTTATCTACGGATACGCTGTTGATACTTGTACGAGTTGAGAAAGTCATAATGTGTTATTAATCATGTAAGGTACCTCGGGCTGTATTCGTTTCAATTCGTAGTGCTCAATGCTTCTACTATGCGACTCTACTCCGCTGTGGCATCACGGGGAGAGGGCGCGCGCGCGCGTGCACACACACACACACACACACACACACAGCCATGTTTTACAGACATATTATTTGGGGTATTATTATATTACATATTATTTGTACAGTCCCTTTGAATGGCTCCTGCTAGTAAGGTCGCTTTATTAAATATGCATTATATATATATATATATATATATATATATATATATATAGAGAGAGAGAGAGAGAGAGAGAGCATTAATGATAATGTGTATTAAGGCAATTTTGTAGAAACAAAACTGACATGAAAAGCAAAGCAAAAATATTACAAGTTGAAACACACAGGTTTTCTATTGATGTGTTTTGGATGTGGATGGCACGTCCGAATGTAA
The DNA here is from genome assembly GCA_025642065.1 of Paralvinella palmiformis. Taxonomy (NCBI): domain Eukaryota; kingdom Metazoa; phylum Annelida; class Polychaeta; order Terebellida; family Alvinellidae; genus Paralvinella; species Paralvinella palmiformis. Next base: position 74,561 of record JAODUP010000323.1, read on the forward strand.
AGGTATGGATGGCTGTCAGGTAGTTAACGTAAGCCATAGAGTAGACACGTTACACAGGTAAAGAGACACCGGACGAGGCGGAACTGTTCAACAGCCACACAATTACCTACACAGTCAACAACGATATCTTGTTGCACAATGATAAACCATAGACTAATTATGATCGCTATACACTCGGGTTAACAAGTCTATTATATAGACGGCGTGGGAATGGCGAGACGTCGATGTCATTCTGGGCTCCCCCCCCCCAAACACACACATAGCCGAGGACGACGTTGGACAAGATTGGGGCTGTCGTATCGGTGGAGAATGGCTGCGAAATCCTGTTATTCCGATATGAGTCCACCTAATTCGATCTTTACTCGGGTCGATGATGATGATAATTGATGTTTTACGGCCACTTTTGTGCACATGGTAGTCTAAATAGGCCGAACGACCTCCAAGAGGTAATGAGGAGAAGTCAAAGATGAAACACCCTTCAGATATGCCAACACCGAAATTCGAACTCAGGTGGTAGTGATCTGTGGTGCAACGCGCTACCAACTAGACCAAGTAAACACGGGTTCGACTCATGGTGGGAGACCTAACAATGAAATAATATTATCCGACTATGAAGTGGGGGAAACTTTTCCACCTCATATTCGGCATCATGCTCCCATCGAACGACCACGACCACCACCCTCCCTCAAGCAATCATACTGCACCGCCGTATGGATGGCCTGGATCGGGAGACAAAATCTCTGCCAGTAACAAAACATCGCCAAATTATCGAAATGCGGCAGATTTTGTCCTCGGGTGGTCCGGATTCTTATCGGGTTTAATGCCAAATTCGTGTTCTGCCACTTGTGACGCTATCCCTAAGGCGCACGCAGTCTCGGATCGGGAGCGTCCTGCCCGGTTTTGTGACTGGATGAATTAGATGCTTGTTTCTAATGATCTAATCCAGTTATAGATGATTGTATTGCCATAATAACATAACATCTGACCGTCCCCGAGGCAGACTCTTACCGATTTGCGGACGTCTGTATGACGCTGAGGTTCGATGCGATAAAGAGGCCGTCGAGGTGTTCGAAATGTATTCATCTCGAAGCCATTTCAATCAAGAAGACAAGACAATACGAAGAAGACGACACTAATCTTTCCGTCCCAGTTGTCCGCCAAGTTGCGACATTAATATAATTATCTTCAGCGATAAAAACCAATCGATTCCTCGCCGGTTCTCGAAGGAAGAGCTTCATAAATCAGCGACCATTCGTCTTCATGACACACTCCGATCGGCAAATAGTATCGCGATTATCCTTAAGTAATTAGCGAGAACGGCCCTGAGCTGGGATGATTACCGGATCAAAACTAATTACAGGAAAACATAAAACTCGCCGAGACCCACCGGGATCTGCGGAAGAGAGATTTATGTCCTGAATAACCGAAACAAACAAATATGACACTCTCCAACGGCTAAATGAATTATACCATTAACCGTTCCATATTTGTTTTTGTGTTGTTTTTGTGTTGTGTGTGTCAGTCTCATTGGTAACTGAAGATCCTTCCAGATCGTTCCACCAATTATCAACGACTATGTGAATAGGTCGGAAACGTAATTAACGGAGACAAGAGTCAGTCCGGCCGGGGGGGGGGGGTCTATTGATGGGCAAGTAAAATACATTCACCTCACAGTTTCGACTTATCAATTCGAGGCTCATTAATGATGTTAATGATGGGCGAGAGGCTGCCACCAGGCGGCGCCACGAGGTTTTTATGCGACGTTACACCAATATGACTTCACCATCACAGCGTCGGCATAAAGATATGACGCTGAAGGGGAAATAATTAGCATATACCATTATCCTCATCTTAAGATGCTTGCCCTATTGTCCTAGATTATGGCCAACTGTGTACTCTATTTGGTTACAATAAACATCCTGCTGTTGATGACAGGGTACGTAATAAATTGATGTATTGAAAAGATTATACAGCATTGAAATTAACTAAAAGAAATATAAAACACAAAACGATCGATAAGCTATCACAATAGATATATTACTATTAATATCTGACTATCAAAACATGGACGTATCGGACATATATTGATGACGTATCGGACATATATTGATGACGTATCGGACATATATCGATGTTCGTCCACTTTTGTACATTTAGTGATCAATATATGTCCGATACCATATATTGATCACTAAATGTACAAAAGTGGACGAACATCGATTTATAAAGAAAACAAATATTAAACAAAAATATGACATGGAAGTTGCTTCTATAAGGAAAAATATTTTTAAAAAGCCCCAAAATACAGCTGAATTAAATTAATGTCAGATTTGGAATTGACTTATATCTTCTTGTCAACTGGTTTTCAATTTAAACTGCTGATGAGCATAAAAATCCAGGTGATAAATTTGCAATGGATTTCAGCTCCGACCTACTGGATTGAGTACTTTATATGCTGGAATTTAATTTAATCCCGATGTTTCCTTGGATGCCCAATTGGAATGTTTTGCATTGTCCTTTATAGATGGTATAACTCATGACATTGAAGCAATGTGATATTTAGCGATCGAGACGCACCAACAATTTTCTGGGTGTATCTGACACATGCACTACCTAAATGAAGAACTGTCAATGTTTGACCAAATTCTATCAAAAGATCGCATTAAATGGAAGTAACCGTTTTATTTCTGTTCAATATTTCGTCCGTAAGTCTCACTGACTAATGTTACAATTTTAGTAAATTGTAAATGACAGTTTTGTTTCATTTAGGGACTTTCCCCTTTTTGGCATTTGTCCAATTTCTTAAGGTATCAACAAGCACCTGACAAGTGAGAATCAGTATCACCTACATTTGTCGGCGTAACCAAAATATGTCAGCTAGATGTTGCCAACGACTCTCAACTATCTTCACCATTGAGTGTTTAAATGCTACTGTCTTAC